>JAHLSL010000011.1:2276373-2289984 GCA_025920805.1 Petroica traversi
AAAAAAAAGAGATAACGCTGTCTGCTGGAATGCAGCCTCTCCGCTCTCTTGACCTTGGTTCGTAGTAATCTGCGGGACGGGGGGCGATGATCCCGGGGAGCTGCGAGTTCCGGCCGCGCTGGAGCCACGCGCTCCCTCCTCTGCTCTTCTCTTCCTGCTTCCTGCTGCCGCTCCGCCTCTTCCTCCACCTTCACTTTCACTGTCTTCCTTAGACCAACTTAAAGCTGCAGAACTTAATGTCCCG
Source organism: Petroica traversi (assembly GCA_025920805.1). Lineage (NCBI taxonomy): Eukaryota > Metazoa > Chordata > Aves > Passeriformes > Petroicidae > Petroica > Petroica traversi. The sequence continues at coordinate 2,276,618 of JAHLSL010000011.1, forward strand.
CATAAGCCAGGGGACGATTGGGGATACAAACAGGCCATATGGCTAACCCAGGACATCCTCCAAATCATTTGAACTCAATTTACGGAGCGTGGATGTGTGAGAGAGAAAAGATTAGTCCAATCTTGCACTATTTGTAGCGTGAAAGATCTGAGAGAGCGGGGTGTTGGGGGAAAATTTGTCTTAGTTTTGAAATACCTGGGTGTAAGGGCTCCTTCAAGGTGGTGCAGGGAGATGAGCCAAAGGTTAGGGAGGAACACAGAAGAAGTCAGAAGGGAATGGGGGAAGCCCCTTGCTGGACATCACTCCTCCACTGATACAGAATTCACATCCTCAGGAAATGTGTTTAATACAAACTGGCTTGTTCTCGGTCTCTGATTCAAAGGGAAAATTTCAGTAGAAACCAATTTTTCACAGGCTTTAGACTTGAAACCAGAAGCTTCGAAAGGCAAAGAAAGCTTAGGAGACTTTTCCTTGGTGTGGGAATTTAATTTTCAACCTGTCGTGATCTCAGAAGTCGTATCTGAGCATTATTAACAGCCAGCACCAAATACATTTCCTAGAACTGATTAACAGTGGGATTCCCACACCATGTAAGATAAAAACTCCTAAGATCAATCTTCATGTACTGCAACTGCTAAATGCCTTAACAAGAAATATTCAGTACTGGAAAGAAAATTCGTCCTAGGAACGACATGCAAAATGATCAGTGAGATAACCAGCCACTACCACAAATGTGGCAGCAGACTGGACAGGTCTCTGATTTGATGGGCTTTGACAGCCATACTCAGAACTGCACAAAAACCAGCTTGGTTCCACCTTCTCCTGCAGGAAATTCCAGCCCTGGCAACATCCTACCATTGATTTGTATGAAATGCTGTGCTTCTCAAACTCTGCTGCTTCAATTGCTATTTATAGCATGCAATTTAAGGAGACAGGGAGTGAAGGGAGAAGGGAAAGGTAGGAAAGCTATTTGCAAATGAGTCATTCCCCAGGAATGCTTTGACAGGCTGTCAGCAGAGATCTGATAAAGACATTCAGTTAAAATACTCCACTGTGCTTCCAGGTGAAGGAAGATTGACGTTCTGCTGGTGTGCACAAGGCAAACTCCACCCAGGAGATGTTTAATCTCTGTGGGCAGCTTTCATGTAGCCTGAATGATTCCAAAGTCATTCTGCCTCTTAGCAAATAATGAACATACACAAGAAGTAAGTTTAAAAAAAAATAGTAAAGCGACACTTACTTGGAATAATAATCTCCCCCACTAGCATGTCATGTCAGGCATGGTTAGTAATGAAGTGTTTCTTCCAGTACTGCTCTTCAGTCTCCACAGCATAAGCTGTGCAATCATTAAATATTCCCATCAGAAGGAGTCCAGCACTTTCCATGGAAACCTCTTGATGCAAAGCCTACACTGTCCTCTGCTTTGCTCCTAATGGTTATTCATGATGGTCCCTTGACTTGTTTCTTCCCTGACTTAACTATTTACAGATATTCTCAGTGTTACTGCATTCTTTCTTAGCTGGCACTAAAATCAGAGAGTACTCCAGAAAAACACAACTTTTCCAGCTGTATCTCCTTATAAATGCCAATAACAAAACACCCTGACAACAACAGTTTTGTCACCTGCCCAGGCCAGCTGGGTTTGTGCCTCAGTTTCCCCAACCTTCAGCAATGTGCTGAAGACAGAGCTATTATGGACCAAACTGAATTCCTGTACCCCTGTGGACTTGGCAAATGGGTTAGCAAATGTGTCCTGGCAATGTTTAACTCACTGAAATGGGTTTGTTTCCTGTCCCACCCTGGTGCCCTTTGTGACTCAAGGGACCAACTCTCCCACACCTATGTGCTCCTCAGGGACATGTCCATGTGTTATTCCAGGGTGGGCTTTGACCTCTGGAATTGCCAGTTCACCTACTAAATCCTCTGAAAATCACAGAATCATGGAATGGTTTGACACCTTAAAAGATCCTCCAGTTCTGCCCCTCTGCCATGGGCTGGGACACCTTCCACCAGACCAGGCTGCTCCAAGCCCCATTTAGCCTGGCCTTAGACACTTCCAGGGATGGGGCAATGGTTCCCAAGCCTCATGAGCCTCACAGTAAAGAATTTCTTGCTAATATCTGATCTAAACCTGTCCTCTATCCATTTAAGTCCTTTCCCCTTGTCCCATCTCTCCACGCTCTGGTGAAAAGTCCCTCTCCAGCCTTCCAGTAAGTTCTCTTTAGGCACTGGAAGGTGCTGTATCTTCTCCCTGAAGCCCTCATTTCTCCAGTCTGAGGAAGAAATTTAAGCTTTGAAGCACAATTTCTGGTAAAGCTCAGAGTACCCAATTTTCTTCCTAAAACTCTCCTTGTTCTAAGCAAACATATGGAGAATAGATTTAACCAGGTCCCCCCCCCTTTTTTTCTTTTTTTCAGTGAAAACACACTAAAAGCAACAAGGACAAGCTTTCTAAAAGGAAGCAGGTATTAAACTTGTGGTCTAGAGGTTTCTGTGCACACTCACCTTTCTGCCAAAACTGCAGGACCCGAATTCAGAAAAAAACCTTGCCCAAAGCCTGCACTCCTCAGTATCTCTGTAGAAGTTATCTGAAACTTTCTATTCCCATTTCTGACTCTTTAAACCAACTGTTTTAAGGAAATGCCAGGCTGCCAGGGATAATAAAGATCTATCGCAGGATGAAATAACCAGCAGTGGCCATGCCAATGGCATTGATGTATTACAAGCCCGGGGCACATCTCACTGCCACTCTTGGCTGTCCTGGACGCCCCTCAGCATCTCAAGCAGCCCTGGACACCCCTGTTCCCACCCCACATTGCTGAAGGTGAAGTTTGCTGTCAGCACCACAAACATACAGTCAGGATTTGTCTCACCTCAAGGACACCCGATTATGCACAGTGGCATTTTAGCAGCTCGCAGGAGGCACGGGGATTTTCCAAAGCAACAGAAGAACAGTGATTTATTGTACCAAAACTGCAACAAACTTCAGACCATCACATTGTTAACGAGTATATGCAGGACACATAAAAGAAATTCATCAGGCCTCCCTTGACTCTGCTGAACGGTTCAGCAACCTTGGGTTGAATTTTCAATCTGTCATTGCCTCTCAAAATGCCATACACAAGAGGAGGACAGAGCCTGGGGAATTGAAGTGCCTGGAGAGGAGAAAAACAAACAAACCAACAAACCAGCCAAATTTGATTACATTTCAGCCTTTGTTGTTGTTGAATAATTAATTTTAATTCTCCACACTTGAGTTGGCCTAACTTAAAGGGAAATGGTCATAATGTGAAATTACTCTCGGGCTACTTGAAATGGTTTGATGGATACAGAAATGCCAAGTGAAAAAATAGATTGTGTGCTTTAGCCTGCTTTCCTTGATAGGCCCACAAAATGAATTAAAAGTAGTGCCAGACTGCAGTAACACTTAGCAGTTCACTGTTTAGGATTCAAATTATAATTGCATTCATTACCCTCCTTATAAATTCCCTGCATTGTTCTTTTCCACTGGCCTCATTCCTCTATGTTTTTCTACTAACTAAAAAAAAAAAAAAATCACACAGAAAAAAAGGAAGATGCTAAATCCTGTAAACAATTTCTATCTCATGCCCAATATTTCCTGAGCTCTATTGAAGCTGAGTTTAGAAAGAAGCATACAGAGATTTGTGACCAGATGACAGGACCCTCCTCACTTTCTGGAGAAGATTCTGGAAATCTGTGATATTAACTAGAACTCCCCATGGACAGAGTGAGTTTCTGGGACTTGTAGGAGCTCACATTGCTCTGTGTCCCCATCCCCACACAGGTTCTAGTTTCCTTCTGCATGAAATCCCTGTGCATATGCAAAGGTGGGATGGATTATCTGGCCCCCAATGTGTCCCTGCATCCCACAGGCATTCCATGTGTTCATCCCCTCCTTCCTCCAGGTGCATTTTCCTTTCACAACACCAAAGCACTGCTTGCATTTGTAGCAGCAAAGGACACCAAAGAGACCAGTTCAGCAGATATTTGCAGTGAGGGGCCTGTTCAACGAGTTAATATTCTTATGCTCTGATATGCAACTTACAGATGTCCTTGCTGCTCATTGTGAGTGGTTGTTATTCTGTAAAATTTCATGCAAACCCTAAAGTTCCTCTATCTAGATGCTGCACTTTTTCAGTGCCCTCTAATTGAACTTTTGGGATTTGTATTCATACCTTTGAGGTCTCTGGCAGAATCATCTGCTTTAATTTCAAGGGTTGTGCTTATAGTCACAACAATATTAGTTATTTAAATGGTAGTTATTTTTCAATATTAGTTATTTAAAGACAGCTTTTATCCGAGAAAATACCTGTCAGGAGCCCTCGTGATCTTAGAGCTGTTTGGCTACCCATTTATTTTGGATTCAGGAGTGCTCATAGATAAAAATATGTACATATTTCTAGATATGCAGATTTCTCTTTCTATATATAAATATAGAGAGTACAAATAAGTATGATGTTACACATAGATTCACTTTACATTCATATATTTATATATGTATATACAGTGCATAAATATACATTATGAATATATAAAAACTGAGTGTAAATGTATAGATATTTATGTATATGTAAAGGGTAAAATATTCTTTAGCAAGAAATAGAGAAATGAATAATTGACTGTTAAAGGGAATGGAAAATAATAAGTGTCAAATCGAGGTTTAGGGTGCCTGACTTCAGAAGGCTTGTCAACAAGCCCCAAGGTGTTTGGGATGGGGGAAGTTAATTATGTCCATCAGGTACAAAAATGGGGGGAATGAAAACATTAGAATATGCAAATAGAGTACTTGAAATAATACTTTAAAGTGAACTCAGTACTTGTTTTTTTTCCATTATTCAAAAGTTTTATTTTCATCTGATCTATCCTTTTCCTTTCCTTTCAAACCTTTTTTGGTTTGTCTTGGATAAACAGGAATTATATAAATTGAATAAAGGAGGATTGGAAAGTAGCAAGACATATCATAACCCTCACCAGAATCCAATAAAACAGAGAAAACATGAAGATTGGATCAGATCAAAATTTATAGGCAAAATCATTATGTGGTAGGAAGTCAACTGTAATATTCCCTTGTAATCCTGAGCCAAGAAGGAGGAAAGTTTACTGTAATATATTGCTGAAATACTTGGGGCAATACCAAAAGCTTGTGAGATTTGTGTGCTGAAAAATTATGCATCATAAGAAGTAGCTATCACCTCTTTTTGTCAGCATGTACCAACATGCCTACAATGTATTAGAAAACAGAGGCCCAGTAAAGTTCCAAAGCTGTGACAAATTGTAGAAAAAAATATGTTTATACTGACATGAATCAAGGCTGAATGTGAAGGTGCAGGAACATAGCAGCAGCAGAAGAAGAGGTGCCAAATGACTTTTGCTGCTGATACCTACGGCAGCAGGTCACAGAGATCCCAGCACACAACTTCCTGCAGTTCCTCCTGACAAGCAGCTTTGGAGCAGGGTCAGTGATTAAATCCTGATGACTCAGAGGTGGGTCAGGATAAAGAGATTAATAACTGTCAGCATTGGCATAACGAGGCACATCCCAAACCAACAGCTCATGCTTAAAAAGAAGCTTTGAAATGTGGGGAGGGTCTTAAAAGCTGATTTCCTTGTCCTCCACTCACAATCCTGGACACATTCCCTGGGAACAGGTACTGTAATGCCTGAATGATGGACAGGCTGTTCAAAATAAAAGCCTCTCAGTGCCCACGAGTGTTCAAGACTGAAATGAATTGTGGTTTATGCAAATTAATCTGGCTTTATGTGAATTATCCCATTAAACTACGCTGCTGCTTGAGTGCTGTGGTATCATTTCCTACAGGACTCTGTCACCAACCTGTGCCTCCAACAATGTGAGCTGGTGGGGGGAGAGAAAAAAAAGAAATTGGCCAAAGACAGAAAACAGTTAAAAATGAAGAAACAAAAACAGGCCAAATTTTTGGTATAGTGCACTATATTGACTAAAACAGAGATTAAATTCTCTGAACAGTTGTCCTGAACAGCCCCCTCTTTAGAATATGGAGATGCCATAGTCCAAGGGAAGTATTTATGTGAAAACCCAGTTTCCTACACTACCTGATTGCATAATGTCTCCTGGCACTTTCCTGCTGCCTTCCTATTCACAATCAAAATATACTTACAAATATTGCAATCACAGACTAGATAACTTGATTTTGTTTTTCATTTTTCGATAATTTCCCGTTTCATAGATGTTTCAGTGAAAATAATCAAATTCATAGAATCACAGAATGGTGTGGATTAAAGGGATTTTAAAGACCATGTTGTTCCAACCCCCCTACCACAGGCAGGGACACCTCCCACTATCCCAGGTTGCTCCAAGCCCCATCCAACCTGGCCTTAAACACTTCCAGGGATGGGGCAGCCACAGCTTCTCTGGGCAACCTGTGCCAGGGCCTCACCAACCCATAGGGAAGAAATTCTTCTTATTCTAAACCTACTCTTTTTCAAATTGAAGCCATTCCCCCTTGTGCTGTCACTACACCTCCAGAGAAGAAGTCCTTCCCCATCTTTCCTGTAAGCCCCCATTAAATACTGGAAGGTGTTCTAAGGTCTCCTTGGAGACTTCTCTTCTCTAAGGTAAACAAAACCAATTCTCTTAGCCTCTTCTTATATGGGAGGTGCTCCAGTCCCTGATCATCTCCATGGCCTCCTCTGATCCACTCGAGTTCTTCATGACGGTGAAGGGCAGGCAGAAAAGAGCTGTGTGCAGATCCACTCACCATGATTTCCCTCAAGGACTCATACCCAAGTTTCCCATTGATCAGGGGAATTTTAGTACCTTGTCAAGGCTCCTCCAGGCACCGCAATGCTAGAAATGTCTAGAAAAATATATAAATGTGATTTCAGTTGAGGGAGAGTCACACTGGACTTTGCATCCTGATAATGAGTCCACTTTCTGAGGAGACCCAGAGGCATTAGCCTTGCTGTCCTATTTCTTTCCCTTTCATCCCAGTCCACCACTGTTCATCTCTCCACCTACCACAGTACATTGAGAAACAAATTTCAAAAGCAGAGAGGATAAAAGGTCTTCTGCTCCAATCCGATCACCCAAACAGGACTGGCAAGGTAAGGGGGTGATACAGCCACAGGACAGGTCATCCCCACGGGATGAAGGTGGTAAATATGTTCCTGAATTTCTCCTTTCTTTCAGTTTGTTTCTGTTCTGCTTTCCTTTCCACATATCAACTCAAGCTGGGAGGTAGCAGAGATAATTCTAGCTGACAGAAGCACAGCAATACATTTTAAAACTTCCACTCAGCTTTCTCTGTTTGTACATCTAATAATCACTTTCTCCAGTCCAGAGGAGTTGGCATGTAACACCCTAATACTTGAAGTTCTTACATCTGCCCAAGTGAAAACCAGAATTAAACTGAAATAACAAAAACTCAGAAAACATGAAGACTTACCAGAAAAAGTTTGCCCTTGCGCTACTTTTCAATCTCATTTTTGGCTTCCAAGGAAACAGTAGGAACAGGGAACTGATAAATAGAGTTTGACCAAAGCAGCCTTACCTATTTAAATGTGAACATGACGGCAGCAAACCACTCACTGGAACAGTCCCAAAAGAGAAATGTCATGAGCCTTGTACTAATTTAAAATTACAAATTATTTGGAGCCGGTAGCTTACCCAATTTAATAGTGGAGGCTAGAACTGAGCACAGATTGCTGGAGCTATTTACAGTTATCCACCGGATCGTCGGGCAGAAATACATTTCACTGACACTTGCTGTTTACTTAATATAATCTCTTATTGACCACCTGGCACTGCCACTGTGCTTTCTTCTGATTTACACAACATAAGAACTTTGGAATGGTATGTTCACACACACATACACACACACACACACACACAGAGAAAACCTCATCACATCTGTTTTCTTTTGTTAGGAGTAAATAAGTTATTATCATTAATGAATTCTTGCATAAACGCATTGAAAACCCATTTCTTACTTCTCTATAGGTAATGACACTCATGGTCTCATGTCTGTGAAATCCAGGGAATCTAGTCTGAAACCAAGATCCTGTCAGAAGGCTCCCATTGTCAGACACATGATGATGTGCTCCTCTTCTGAGGTGCTGGTTTGTGGTGGTTTATTCTATTTCTGAATCTCTTTTTCAGAGAAAGGTGGCTGGACTTATGAGCAGGGACATTGTGGAAATTAGGAAACCCAAATTTTTTTATCAACTCAGCCTCACCTAGGTGTTGCCATTTCTTTTTATGAATGTGCCAGTTTCTTGAGGTGTATGATAGGAGTAACAACAATCACCTTTTTCACAGGTTGCTACTCAAACTCAGTGTACACTTCTTAGCACAGCCTTGGTCCAGGTCTACACATCCTTGGCAAAAGCATCTGCAAAGACCTGGTTTGCATGAGGCACTCAGTGCCATGGAGCCTCCTATCTGGGCAAGACTATCCCTGTGCACTGAAGACATGGAAACTGAAGAGAGTTTACATTGAGGGATCTCAACACCAACAGCAAACCCTGCACAGCTCTCAATCAAACCTACTTTCACACCTGAATCAGTGATTGTGTAATAAACAAACCCCATCACTGTTGCTGTGGTTTATAGACAAAACCAATTTTGGCAGATGAGACAGGAGCAAAGTAAAGGGAGAAGCTGAAAGAGATCCTATTTCTTCCATGACCCATTAATTAATGCTGTTGCAGAGCAATGTCCTGAATGCAACTGTGAAGTGGCCATGTCACCATTCCCTCTTCCTTATTCAAACAGATGGATTCATGTCTGGATTCGGAACAATGAGGAGCACTGGGTTAGACAGGATTGTGAAAGCAGCTCCAGCAGAGTCAAACACAGCAATCTGTCCAGAAATAAAGGAGCTGGTGTCTAGTGACTGTGAGCCCTGGACCCATGGCATCAGCACATCTGCCTAGGCTTTCAGGACAATAACACCCTGCAATCCATGGCTATGCTGGGAGATTATTTCATTTCAACATCTGGCCAGGTGCATGATTTTGGATTTTGTAAAGAGAGAGAAATTTGAGTAATGTAGAGGACACCAAATTCTTTTATTGTATCATAAGACAGGAATCAAAAGTGTTATAATTATAGAAAATCAGCAAATTTATGGAGAGGAAGTGTTAGATGCACTAGGCTCTTCATTTTGGATGATTTTGCAAACCCCGATGGCTGGAAGCTAAATCCACATCATTTCCTATTACAAGTTAGTCATCACTTTTTGTAAGGCTGAAGATGATTAGACTGTAGCAAATTCCCTGCAGGAATGATGGATTCTTCATTTGTCACATCAAACTTTGATGTCATTTTAGTCCCACAGAGATAAGTGGAGTCAATATTGGGCTATCAGGGTGAATTCCAGTGGTAAAACAGACTCTTCATTTGTGGATTAAGCTGAACCTGATGTATTAGAAAAGTGAAATTTAATGGAAATGCTTCCCAGTTTCTGAAGTGACTGCTAACAGCCCAAAGAACAGTTTTAAGAGGTTTACACATCGTGTGTGGGCAGAGGGCACTGCTTTCTGTAATGAAATGTCAGCTCCTTTCAGGAGGAAGAAAATTATTTTCTGGCAACCCTTTTGTCCTGTACTGACTATTCAAAAGCCAGAACACTGCGCACTGCTCCAGTGCCACGCAGCTGTACCTCTGCCCTGGAGTAAAGGCATTCCGTGACTGCCCTGTCAAACACCAGGCAAAAAAGTCATCCATGAGGCAAGCTCCTGTGAAATTTTTTTGTCTCATGATTTATCAATTTAAGTTGCTTGCTTTTCCTTTGTGGTTCATTCTTAGTCATCCAGTTCCCTCAGACTATGTAACTTGACCTTCTTCAGATTTCTCAGCCCTGCATAATGGTACAGGAACATCATTTTCCCATGGCTCACAGGACAGAGCTGAAGAATGAGAGAACTGCAGGTGAAGCATAAATCTGTTAGATGGCAGCAGTGAATGTTTATAAATCTTTATGAATTTAGAATACACAATTCTTGTTCCATTAGAGAGTGATGATTTAAAGATTTCTGGATTACAAGGAGGCTAGTGATGTGTATCTGGACCCTACTGACACGCAGCTCCTATTACATGGTGGTTGACTATATAAAAAATTAACTTCCCAGTGGCAACACTTTCTGCAACAGCTGCTGAAGGAAAATCAGTGATGGGTAAAGGACTCTTCTATGATTTGTATCAGAGGATTCAGACATAGGAAGCACCCAGATTTCTTCAATGACAGGATGTATATTTTTGTTCTTGTTATGCAAGCACAGAGAATATCATTAGAGCTCCACTAAATCTGATAAGAATACGCATCTCTTTTCTAGTAAAGATAACTGAACTTTTCCATCAAAGCTTTTTCAGATATCTTTAACATGGACAGAGTGCATTTTAGGTTCACTTGGGCCAAAATATTCCCAGTTAATTTCTCCTGGGAAATAACAGCAGAAGCTCATGTCAAACAACTCAGAGATTTATGGCCGAAAATCTCAAAAGACCAAAATGATGTATTGGTTTTCTAGGTCCACTTATAATAACCTGGAATGACTTATATGTTTTATTATTGGAATAGCAATGTATGTGTTTATATATTGCTGATATGAATGAGCAGTAGATGCACTGCATACACCTCCACCAACAGGACTGAAATATAGACATATGCATCACTACAAAATGAGAAATTGGTCCATACTGCTTTGGGTTTTCCAAGTAAAGAGAACCAATAAATACTTCCAGCAAATTTTGCTGAATGAGCACTGAAACTTTTTTTTTAATTTTTTTTTTTAATAAAAAGTTAAACTGAAGTTTAAGGCACCAGATGGACTGCAACATGGGATACAACAGGGAAACAAGACTGCTAGCAAGGACAACAATAAATGGCATAAAGGAAGCTGCTGTGCAAAATCAGATACAAATGACAATCCACAATTTGTTTAACTGTATTCTAGCTCAGCTCAGCTATCAAGTTACATTAAAATGAATCTGCTTAATGCTAGGGTTTTCTTCTTACTACACAGAATGAGATGTCTAAAATTGGAGCTGAAGGATGATCACCATACCTGGGATTTACTTTGCAGTTTTCAACTGTCCTGCTATACTCATCTTGACAGGAATATAAATAAGCAGGCATCCTGACAGACTCTATTTATGGAATAGAGCTGAGAAGTGATCCTAAAACAAAAGTCAAAGTTAAGTTGTTTGTTTCTTTTCCCAAGCCATGTTTATTTTCATTTGCTCCAGAGAAATATTTCTCAGATGATATAAATCTGACAGTAACACTTCCAAAATATCAATCTCCATAGTTGCTGCTGTAAGATCATTGGAGAGTCACAATTACCCATAGCTGAGGAGGGAGATCAGGCAAAAAAGTGGTAGGTAAGGGATGGATGAGGTCTGTCTGGGTGAGTTGTCAACTAAATGGACTAAGTCAGTAACAAGGAAAAGAAGGATGCTTTTTGTACTATAATCCTGCTAGTGCAGGCATCCCAGTGCTTGATTGTAGTCTATAATACAGTGCATATTTCTCAGAGATAAGAAAACTCAGGCTCACCACAAATATGAAAAATTAGACAAAGTGAGTGACCTTCAAAGTTTTTTTAGGGTTTAATTTCTGCTGGTCTTAGGCTCAGATACTTCACATTCAAATTTAGGCATAAACTGAGGTAGTTTATAGAATAATGGAACAGTTGGGTTAAAGGGATCTTAAAGCTTACCTCATTCCAGCCCCCTGATATGGGCAGGGACACCTTCCACTATCCCAGGATGCTGCAAGCCCTGTCCAGCCTGGCCTTGGACACTTCCAGGGATGGGGCAGCCACAGCTTCTCTGGGCAACCTGTGCCAGGGCCCTCCCCTGCACTCTCAGAGGGAAGAATTTCTTCCTAACATTTAATCTGAATTTCTCCACTTTTACTAGAGTAACTGCTATAGGTACTTTCAAAGGGTAAGAATTGGTAGACACTAAGATGATTCATTTATTTTTCACTTCTCTCCAGTGATCAGAGAGAGCTGGAGGTAACTAAGGTAATTACAGGCTCCCATTTAACATCTCATAGCTAATATTATGGCTTAAGGCTGAGTCCTGGCTCTTCACGAGGACCTGGAGCAAAACACAAGCTGAAGTTAGCACCAGCAGCCAGGAACAGAGCCAGCCTGCATGGATGCTCCAACCATTGGATCATCCGCAGTTTTCTGTATAACTGGGAGAGAAAGCCACCAGATCCAGACCCCATGGCCCATCAGATGCTTCCCATTCAGTGAATTCACATTTCAGCATGAACTTTTCATACTGACGGGTTGCACACAGGACTCGTTACCATGAAAAACTCTGCTCAAAGGCTCAAAGGGACTTAAACCTAAAGCTTGCTTTATTTCTGAATTTTCATGGGTAAAATTTCCTGTGAATTCATCTCTCAGGCTGATAGTAATTCAGCAACACTGTGTATAATATTTCCCAGCATCCTGTTACAGATTTGAGATTCCCCAGATGTTGTTGGCTCCTCTCTGCAGACTATCAGGTGCTGTGCCTTCCCCAGTCCCTCACCACTTTTTGCTGTTTGCCCCTTAGGTTTGATTGCTTACTTTTGCCTGCATCAAGACAGAACATATTGTCATATCCATTAAAATTAAAAAAAAAAAAGAAAGAAAGAAAAAAAAAGCTGTCAGGCACTACCTAGATGATTGTTTTGCTAGTTATGCAGCTTTATGCAACCATATGCTCAAAGGTTAAGAAAGGAGAGCCCTCGCAGCTAGCTGCTATTAGCAGATTTATCATCAACTGCAAACTCTTTATGGAGGCCTCAGAGGGAGATCTCAAAAAAAATACTTGATGGGATATCAAAATCTCTCTTTGAAATAGGTGTAACTGTGTACATCAGGTCTCCACAGAAGCCTTTTCAAACAAATCACAAAAGAGATTTTATGCAGAGCTCTACAGGACACTAACAGTTGGCTTTTGCACCTCTTCCATAACACGTTTTAGGAGCAGATGGAACACTGTCACATAAAAACTAGCCAAAGCACAAGCAAAATCCTGACATCAAATATGCACAGTTTTCACAAATATCTTCACAGGTAGGCAGGTTCTGTTTAATATCTCTGTGAATTATCTGCATGAGGCACTCAATGACACTCTCAGTTTGTAGCTGACACCAAGTTGGGTGGGGGTCTCAATGCCCTGGAGGGTAGGAAGGCTCTGCAGGGGCATATGGACAGGCTGGATGGATGGTGTGAGGCCAGCAGGATGAGGTTCAGGAAGAGCAAGTTCTGGGCCCTGCCCTCATGTCCCAACAAGGCCCTGCAGTGCTCCAGGCTGGGGCAGAGTGGCTGGAAAGCTGCCCAGCAGGAAAGGCCCTGGGGCA
>JAHLSL010000011.1:2294984-2380578 GCA_025920805.1 Petroica traversi
ACAGATAGAGGACAGTTCCATTCTGATTTAATCAGCACAATGATTGGATATAAGGCATATACTGAATATTGAGTAACATTAATGATATTGAGTATTGTTAAAAGAAAAGCTGTGGCTTCACCATCAATGGGGTAATAATTGCTGTTAAGTAGATGTCACCAAGACTGGAAACCCTTTCAAAGTGAATGTCATAATCCCAAATTATCTTTTGTTTAGCAGTGGTTAAGGTACCTTCATCGCCTTCCCTTTTAGTTGCCATTACAGCAGATTGCACCCACAGCTGAAGATGACATGTGGTGCATGGTGTGGAATTTAACCATAGTTACCTTTTCAATTAGCATAAATGAAGAAGTGAGGAGCTTCATCCTGTGAGTCAAGCTGTGTCAATGTGTATTTTGGGTTCTCCTTTGAGAAGGACGAGCAGTCCTCAAATGGCTAACCTGATCTCCAGAGGACATGTGCTGGTATCATTCTTGATATCACAGAAACACAAAATCATTAAGGTTAGAAAAGACCTCTAAGATCATCAAGTCCAACCTTTGACTGATCACCACCTTGTCAATTAAACCTCAGCACTGAGTGCCATGTCCAGACTTACTTTGAACATCTCCAGGGACAGTGACTCCACCACCTCCCCATTCCAGTGCTTAACCACGTCTTCAACAAAATTCTTGTGGGTGTCCACCCTGAACTTCCCCTGGTGCAGGTTGATATAATTTCCACCTGTTTTGCTGCCTAGGAGAAGCGTCCAACCCCCTTCATACAACCATCCTGACAGGGAGTTTAAGTCTCCCCTGAGCCTTCTTTTCTCTTGACTAAATACCCACAGACCCCTCAGCCACTCCTCATATGTCTTACTCTCCCAACCCTTCACCAGCTTTGTTGCCCTGTCATTCCTAGAAAGGCAAAAACAGCACAAGTCTCATTGGAGTTTTACAGGCAGGTCACCCCTTAGTGGCTCAACTTGTCTAACTGCTCATATTAGAGACAGAAGCCCCTTTTCCGACTTGGAATGTCTCTGCTCTGTCTCTTTGAATTCAAGCAAATTAAACATTAAAGGCCTTATTGTAAGAACTATACACTGCCATCTGGCAAGCACCTGTTTCATGTGGTCAAAACATCAAGCCCAAAATATTTTTATTGTGCTTCTTAATCACAAAGCGAGTAGATGAATGTGCTTCTTGCCTGGATGCCATAAATTAACTTTCATGGTTTGGTGAATAACACTTTCCCCATTTTCTCTGGTGACTTTAACTCTCCACAGCCCAGGTCACATATCCTGCTTCTTGGTTTCCTATCATGCTAGTACTGAAATCTGTGCTGCCAATCTAATTAGACATTTCAGCTGATATTGTCAACAACCAACTGGAATCAGATTAATTTTGATGTAATCATGGGTTTAGTCTCATATTCAGAGGAATCTGAGGAAAACAACTCGTCATCATTTCCCTCATCACAATCATCAGGATCACTCCAAATATCACCATCCCAGTCTTCTGGGGACACCATTAGTTTCCTAATTTGCATGGGGTCAGGTGAATGTGGGGCCCAGATGAGCATCATCTGGGACTTTTCATCTGATTTTTGTGTTTTCTCCTTTTCTTCCTGTAATGGCTTCTGTAACTGTTCAATTGGCATTTACAGCAGTAACTCAGCTGCGTCCCTGCCTTCTATCCCCTCTCTCAGATATTGTCCCTCTACATTTTTCTTTTCCTGTCCTCACAGGTGGTTTCTAGGCAGCTGCCTAACATCTGACAAATAATTTATTTTCCTCTACCATTTTCAGTATTTCTCCTTGCTAATTTATTTTGTTTTTCAGTCGCATTCTAGTCATGCCAGTGGACTCTGACTTATTCTATACTGCCATAAGCAATCAGGGATACTACTCACCATCCTGCCAACTACCAGTATGCTGTGAATGGGTGATTATCGCTTAAAGAACCACTGTCAAAGCTATAAGCAAAGGTGGTTTTAATACAAGGTTGCAAAACTGTGACTCAACAAAGTTTGAGGACAAGAGACATGCTGTTACTGATTGGCACAGTCATTTGAGCATTGATTCCAAACTGCCAGCTGACAAGTCAAACTACAAGGTTATGCAAGATACCAGTCAATTACCAAAGATCTGCCACTGGTAAAAAAGTCTCTCTGATACAAAATCATTCCAGCTCAAGGGGACATCACAGCCATGCAAGCCAGGATGCTTAGCTGGGAGAGGTCAATGAAAACTCACTTTGTCTATTTAGTGTGCTATTCCTCTTTGTGGAATAAAGCAGTTGACTCATAGTCAAATTACACGTGATGGGAAAGGTACAATATTCCCTGTACCCACAACTCTCTTTGTTCCTTTAGAGCTGAGTCTTGAGAAAGCCACCCACTATTCATGTGTTAATCGCATGATTGGTGTTCCAAGCTCCTGTGCATCTCACTGTGTCACTCAGCTCCTTTTCGGGTTTTCAGAGAACTGATAGAAAGTAGTGGAGCTCCTTAGAGTCTGTACCTGACTTCTGCTGATCTAGTTAAGTGGTCAAGGACAGGCTGCCAAGAGAAGCAGTCACCATCCCTGGAGGAATTCAAAAGGCACATAGTTGTGGCACTTTGGGACACAGGTTAGTGTTGGACTTGGCAGTGTTGGGTTGACCACAAAGATAATTTCCAACCTAAAATACTCTATGATTTTATGATTGTCATATAGGCAGATATTCTTTTTTTTGGTACTCTTAAGTAAATGTAGCATCCTCTACAGCCCTGACAAACTTTGTTTATCATGTAAAAACCCTGAGCAGAAAAACAACCCAGGTTTCCCCATTAACTTCGTGGCACAGCAAGTTACCTGACTGTTGCCAAAATGCAAGGTGGAGGCAGAACTTCCTTTGCTACCTCTTAGAGAAAAGTTATTGTGTGTTATGTGAATTAAATATTCCCCTACCATCGAACATTCCACTGAACACATTAACAGATGGCAGTCAGATCCTCCTTCAGTTTGCAGACAGATAGCTCTGTCTATCAGACAGATAACTCTTGGAAACATCTGCTTTCTGCCTTTGCTCTGTTACCACCCTTTATTTCTTCCTTCACTATATAGATCTAATGCAGAGTGTTCACTTGATGTGTCTTAACATACTGGAAATTACCAGACTGTCTCCACTGCATTTCTCACAGATTTGCCTGACATAGTAAAAGTTATGTCTTATTTTTCATTAATTAGATCCATATTTTTTTTAAAACTGTAGACAAAAAAAAAAATCTCTTCATTTTATATGTATATCCTCCCCCACTGATAGCAAATCTTTCCCATGGTCCATGCTGTAGTGAGAGGTGTGTTAATGACACACTTCTGGCTGTGAAACACTCTCATAAATTGCCTCCGGTTGCCCCCATGGTCCAATTTGAATTGCTTACTTTTTGCTCCCCTTGTTTTATAGGTTTTCTTATACTAGATGAGACATGTGGGTGTTCACTCCCGCTGTGGAAGTCCTTTAGTGAGCTTTCACAAACACTTCTAAACTGTTTTTCTGAGTTTCACGAAAAAGGGCTTCTGCCTGGGGAATTGACAGTAGGATTCCTTGACAGCACGTTGCTCTCAAGCACAGGTTTATCTTTAACTCCCCTCAGCCCTTGAGGCACAGTTATCTGCTGCACAGGTGTCTTCAGCAAGCACGGAAAGGGTAATCAGTGCCTTGCACAGGTAGGAAAAGCAAAGCTGTTATGATACTAATGTGAATCTAATTCTCAGTTGTTCTGAGCTAAGAGAAATGCGAGCTCCAGTTTATCAGCGTCTTTGCCTGCAGGACACTGTGTAGTGCTGCTGACTTCAGTTATCATGATACTGATGCTCAATAATTAAGTGTATACAACACCACAAGCATTGTCAAAACAGGAAGAAAAGGAACATTTGCCCATAATGAAACCCTGCCCAGAAAAATGTCCTTTGAATTTTTTTTAAGTTTAATCAGATTCTTAAACTTCACAAACACATGAACAGCGTTTCCAGCATTTCCAGCATTGGCAGCTTCCTGCCATGAGGAGCCATTTTTTAAGCTTTATCCTGAAAAATACTGCTGGAGGTGTTCAAGTAATTGCAGCAGGCAGCAGTGGCAGTTGGGTGAGAAATGGAGGGAGAAGATGAGGGAGGAATGTGAGTCTCCGTCAGAGGATATAGTGCCAGGTTAGAGAGCCTCGAGTTATCTCTGAACATGCTGCTATGACTCTGGGCAGAGCTCCATGCTGTAAAAATAGACAGGTAAGACCCAGAAAGCTGCATAACTGTGCTAATTTTCATCCTTGGCTAATTAGTCCTGCAGTTAATTAGCCTTGTTATGGTATTTTTCCCGATGGGACAGATATCTCTGCGTTCTGCAGTCAGCGAGTTTGGCACTGGATTGCCACAATGGTTCAGATTCATCAGCTGAGACCCAGAGAGTATTTTTCCTGTGCTTTCTATAATCTAGTACTCCTATAGAGCTAAAATAAATAATTGAGCCAGGAAGAAGGGCCACCTGGGTAATGGGGCTTTTATGATTCCAGTCATAAGGGATTATGGTGACTCCAATCAAAAATTGTGAACAACTTGTCTGAACAGTTGACTTCAAAATATTGAGCTTGCTTAAGTCTAGTTTTCCATCGTTTTTACTGGGTATTTGGTTCAGGCCTCCTCATTGCAAGGACCATTTTCCTGCTTTGAAGAAAGTAGTGCCTGGTAGCATCAGTGTAGTCTAAAAAATTCCAGCAATATGCAATACACTAAAGAGAGAAATAAAGAGGGGAAAGAGAAAAAGAAAGAAAAAGGAAAAAAACTTACTAACTTTTCTGGAAAACAGAAAGATTTTGTGTTCCGGGAAGAGTTTTCAACAACAAAGGCTCAACCCCTGACATCAGGATGGATAGCCTAAGTTGAAAGATTCTGTGTCGTAATGGAAACCTCTCATTAAAAGGGAATGAACACATAGCCCAGAGTCCTGACTCCTGAAAACATTCAAGGTTGGATGGAGCTCTGAGCAACCTGTTCTAGTTGAAGATGCCCCTGCCATGGCAGGAGGGTTGGCCTAGGTGATCTTTAATTGTCCCTTTCAACCCAAACCTTTCTATGATTCTACATCAATGTGAAGAAGGAATGTCAATTTAGTTCTTATCCAAAGCTTGAGGCCTCAGACTATGTTTTTTCCACTCTCTCCTGTTCCCTCAAAGCTCTTAGGTAGGTTCAGTTCCTCAAGAAACTCTTCAGTGAGCCCTTAACCTGTATTATCATAAGCCAGATAATCCTCTGTATTGGGTAAATTCCCAATATAAACTTACAACAAGGCATCAGGGTCTGCTCCAGCTGCCTGCCAGCAAACTGGGAAGCCTGTTCATCATCTCAGCCACTCCAGCTCTAATCCAAGGGGTCGTGCCTCAGCTCACACCAGCAAAAAGGACCAGGAACACAAAGCGAGAGACCAAATCTCCATCCACGGCCTCTCCTTCACCTCGGCTAACACCTGACATTCCCACTGTCTGCAGGACACAGCTGATGTGGTGGGTATGAGGAACAAAAAGAAGGAAAATTACTTACAGCTGGAGCAATTGTCAGGCAGGAAGATAATTGAAAGCCAGCAAAACGATCAACCGTTTAATTGCTTACATTAAAGAAATGAATTGACAGCAATCAAGCCAACCTATAAAAAGTATTGAAAAAAAATGACATGTGAGAAAATAGATTAATTTTCATAAAGAACAAGTAAAAACAAACTTGGGGAAAAAATTGAAAACCCAAGCTAGTGTTGTTTATAAGCCTTAATCAATTTAAAACTCATTTTCAATGTATTAAACTTTACTATTTAATGTCTCCCAATGAATTCTGCCTCTGGCATTGTTCAGCAGCCTCACTGAAGCCTTGTGCAGTTAAAAAAGATTATTCATCAGCATTACCTCTGCCAAAATGTTTAAATCAGGAGGCGCTATCCACAACCATAAAGAGGGGAGCACTGAGATTTTTTTTTTTTTTAAGGGAATTTTTACCATCTGAGGGACCATTGAATTCCTGGGAAGATTTTTTAGAGGCAAAACTATTGAGCTCTCAGAATCTGTGGTTTCAAACTTTTAACATTGGTCTTAGTATTGAATCTTTGCATAGAATTAAAGGCCAAATGTTGGGAAAGAGGGAGGTGTCTCCATTTTCAGCCACCCAGTGCAGCAACAATTCACATCTCATTTGATTCATGCATTTTTTCCTAATCATGTGCCTGAAAAGTCCTTTAGAAGACCAATGAAGCCTTGTATTGTCCCTAAGAGCAGAATCCCATCTTATGGGATGAGGAAAACAAACTCTCAACAGACAGTAATCCCTCCTGATATATTTAGACTCAAACCTGAGGTGGACAGGGATATGAACTCTGTTTTACCTGTGTATAATAATTTTTTGGAAGGTGTGCAATGGTAAAGGAATGAAAAGACAACCACTCCAGAATGGATCCTTGATATTTCGTTTTTACAAAAAGAATATGGAGGCTTGTTCTAGGTTTTTTTCACACCTATATAATTCCCTGAAAATATTTTATTTTGAGAGGAGAAGAGAGATTGCATACCATCATTTTTTCTCCCTGTCATCAAATTTTCATTTCATGATAAAAATCTGATTTTGTATGTGTGACTCTCAAAAATAAAACAGAAGAAAATAAAAGAGCTGAATCCAAGGGGTCAGCTACTCGCTGCCATCCAGCCTCACCATCCAGCTGACTGATCACAGGATGAAGTATCCCCCACCAATAATTCCCCCAACATTGCTGACCTTCACACTCTGAAACTGAGTTATGAAAGTTCTACATAAAACCAATTCTTTTTTTGAAGCTTTCTGACCTTTTAGGCTCTCCTCATGTTTTCATCCTCACAGTCTTGTTGCTGACAGCTCATATTTTTCAGATAAGTCTCTGACTGAGTTGGAGTTGAGCCTTGTCCCACCACAGTGACAGCAGCAATGGAGAACCCAGTGCCTCTCTGAAAACACACAGAGATCGTGCTGCCCCTCCTCATGTGTTAATCTGGATTTTAACTCTACATTTTGTACACCAGGAAGGTTTCAAAGGCAGGTCACCACACTGATCAAAGGACAGGAAGACAAACCTGAGGAAACCTTAAGAGAGGAAATGTCAAAATCAATGCCACTTGGATTAGGCTTATTAATTCCTGACAAAACTACAACTTCATTTTCTACTGCAGTACATTACTTGATAACTAGAAATGATAAAGTAATAAATAAAAGATATTTCTAAAGGAAAAAAAATAAATATTTCCCTTCCGAAAAGGTCAAGATAACAGATTGCTCCACTAAAATTCTGGGAATATAGGACTGGGAGGAACAATGTGTATCTACAACTGCAAGTACCGGGTGGCAGAGGTTAAGTAAAGCAGTGAAGTGAATTGACTCCATTCTTTCATGACACAGGATGATGTTTCACCCTCAGAGTAACCTCAGAACCAGACACCCAAGACACTGCAACGTTCCACAGCAGAATAGATGAAAGGTGTCCCATGCAAGATCTCATTTTTCTTTCCATTTCTTAGACCTCAAATTAAGAAGTAGAGGCATCCAGAATTTTCCCTGTGTGTGATTTGAGAAAAAAAGTCAGCAAATACAGAACTTGCCAGAATCACTACAGATTGACATATAAAGATTGTTGGTTTCCAAATATCTGAAATATTTCCTGGGTTTAGGTCTGATCAAGAGGCCACATGGCAGAAAAAATGGCTTACATCTCCCTTTTCTTGCCAGGACAAAATTCTGCATGGAAAAAGATCCATCTTCTTAGAAGCCTGGGTCTAGAGCAATCCCAACCTAATCTCCAGTGTAGAAAAAGACATAAAGGTCATGAAAAATATCAATTTTATTTGCCAATTAAACCCAGATGGAATTATTTTCTGAGTTCATCCTTGTGTTTTATTGACAGCAATAGTTATGATCCTTATAATGGCCTTATAATTCCCTGTCTAGCTCTAAGACATAGTATATGCTGAAAGAAACTAATGAAGCAAAAGACACTTGATACCATCCTTCAAATGAGCTGTTTAGAAAATCCTTTCCAAAGGAAAAATAAAACAGCCATTTTAATAAATTAAAAACCCTGATGCACAGCTTGCTGGATGGCAGGTCCAATCAAGAGGGTTGACATGTCACGCTGTAACTACTTCCCAGTGAATGATGACATAATTTTCAGATTTGCCCTTCTTGCTGGCATTGATGCATTCAGGCAAAACAATATATCAATCAGCATTTAGGACCTAAATGCCTATTATGAGTCAATCTTCTGGGGCTTTCAGCTTCCCACATCTCATAAGAATCTCAGCAGTGATTTGTAGCCTTTTGAGTGTTTCCTAATGCTTCACATGTCTCAAATTAGTCAGAGCCCAATGCCAGAGCTCTTGCTCTGTTTCACAACAATCACATGATTGGTATAGGACAAGTGTGCACTGCTCTGTTTTATTCTGACCACCATGTTAATGCCAGTTTCTAACAGTCAAACATGGATGGAATCCACTGTTGTGTCACACATTTAAGAGGTTTGTGGCCTAGTTTATCCTCAGTTCATTTCCAAAGCCTGGATAATTCCTCAGCAGAGCTGCCCCCAAACAGAAGAATTCCATCAGGGGACAAAGGAAGTGCCAGGTGTGAGGCCTTTGATTTGGGCCTCTACAGCATCCTTACCTCTACATTGAAGAGACATGAGGGTTTTTTGATGGATGGACTGTTAGATGGATAAGGAATTGATTGAGTGAACAGATCCAAAAAGTTATAGTCAATGGCTCAATGTCCAAGTGAAACCCACTGAAGGTGGTATTTCTGCAGGGTCTATAGCGGGATGAGTGCTGTTCAATATCTTCATCAGTGGACAGTGGGATTTTTGTCACTGACAGTTTTCAGGCGACACCAAGATTGGTGTTGGAGTTGATACATTCAAGAAGGACAACTCTATCCCAAGGGATCTTGACAGGCTTGAGAAGTGAGACCATGAGAACCTCATGAAGTTCAACAAGGCCAAGTTGGCGTCACTGAGATTTGAGGTTGTTTAGTCTGAAGGAGCCCAGGGAAAATTCTTGAAGCATTTCTTATATAATGGGAGGTGTGGGGCACAAGAAAGATGGAGAGAGGGTTTTTCCTCTCTATAGTGACAGGATGAGGAACAACTGAAGAAGGTAGATGGAGTCTGACTAGGAGGAGGAAAAATTGTCAAGATAAGGGTGGCGAGACACTGGCAGAAGTTGCGCAGATGTGGCTGCCCCATCCCTGGAATTGTTCCAGGCCAGGTTGGATGGGGCTTGGAGCAATCTGGGACAGTGGAAGGTGTCTGTGACCACAGCAGGGGGGTTGCACTACTCCAGAAGGTCACTTCCAAACAGTTTTATGCTCTATGAATCTGTGATATCATATCAGATTATGAATGAGACACAGAACTGGAAGACACATAACAAATGGCTATATAATCTATTAAATATTATATAAAATATTTATAAATTAGATACTTCTACTATGTTACTGGGTGATATATTTGAGACAAGTGCTCACCACACAACTCACATTCTATCTCAACCAAAGGAGCAGAGGATGTCAGGTAAGTTATATACCCTTCCCAAGGCATAGATCACTAAAGAAATAGACTTTTAAATATTTTGAAGTAGTGACAGCCAAAAGGAATCGTATGACCCTCCAAAAATTTTCATATTTCATGATGCCTGAAAAAACTCATTTATGTGAATCTTTGCTGGCTTTCATCAGGTTATTTGAACTCTAATATTGCAGCAAGGGGATATTCACCTGAAAACTAAATCACTGCACCTCAGATTTCATGACCCAAGTTTGAAATCATGCAAAAAGGTCATGATGATCTTAAAAAAAACATTGTATTGGCAGTAAGTTACAGCCATCGACAGCGCATTACAGCAACTGAAACTTTTTCTTGTGCTGAAATATTTTGGACTGGGGCCAAAATATTTTGAGAGTTTTTTTTAACAAAGATTACAATAAAAACCTTCAAAACCTATTAAAAATATTAGAAAGTTATCATGTTGATTTGGTTTAGTGTTTTGCTCTTTTCCTCCCCACAAATATATATATATATATATATATAGTAGAGAAGAAAGAATTTTAAAAGATATTTTGATTAAAGTAAAAATTCCCATGGCTGATAAAGGAAGATTCATTTTTTTTTTATCATGATGAGGTGGTCTTACAAAGAAATAAACTACCAGTCTCAAATCAGACCTTTCAGAACCCCATTATACCTAATTAAAATCCTTTTTCCTAGGCTTAATAGAAGTTCTGGGTGTGAATAACTTTGCTTGAGCAGATTCACAAATCTAGCTGCAGTAAATTACCAATGAGACTTCCCAGGAGCAGAATAAACCCCATCAAGACCCTCATAAACAAAATGCCAGCATCTGGAGCCAGAGAGAAAAGCACAGGCAGGATGGAGAGAAAAATTACAGGCCTGGGATTAGCCTATACATCAACATCATGTAAGGAGAAAAAAATGTCTTTATTTATTGCTTAGCAGCCTTCAGGGTGTGAGTGTCACTCAGCATTAGCATTCACCTTTATAACTGTGCTCTGATTTACAGCTCCACCCCAGCACAGAGGAAGGAGCCAATTACATGTCTGGGGGAACATGGATGCATGGAGTAGATCCCAGCTGCTTCCTCTTCCCTCTCGCCAGGATCCATCAGAGAGGTTTTCTTGGCCTGCAACAGAGGTTTGAGGGATGGGCTCTGACCCGCTTTATGACTGCCAGAAGAAGAGCATGTTCTATAGAAATTTATGCTCTCACAGGTTAAACTGTAATAGAAAATGTAGGAGGTGTTGGCACAAAGATGCTGTTTCACATTAGTCAAAGCCCACAAGCTTTGCCAAGGATGGAAACAAAGAGGTAAAATGCACCAAGGCCTGTGAGGTGACAAACTCTGTATTTCCTCACCTGTAGTGAACAGGTCCATGACTACTTAAATATTGTACATAAGATGAAATCCCAAGATTAAGCTACAACCTGAGTGATTCCTCCCCTGCACCTTCTGGTGGCTTCTTTTGTTTCTTGACATTTTCTTCTCTTCATTTGTCTCACAGTGGCCACCCAGGATTAGCTGAGGGGGCTGAGCACATCTGAGACCCAGCCTTCAGCTGAGTTTGGATGCTCAAATATCAGCAATGGTAAGAGCTGGCTCTTGACTGCTCAGAAATTCACTTAATGTCCCAAAACCCATCCTGTGAAGTGCTGATCAGTGCTGATCATAGAATGGTAAAATATAAAATGGTTTCAGTTAGAAGGAACTGTACAATCTTCCAGTTCCAAGCCCTGCCATGGGCAGAGACACCTTCCAGCAGACCAGGTTGCTCAGAGCCCCATCCAACCTTCAATACTGCCAGGGATGGGGCAGCCACAGCTTCTCTGGGCAGCCTGTCCCAGGGCCTCACCACCCTCGTAGGAAATATTTTTTTCCTGTTATCTACTCTAAACCTGTCATTTGTCAGTGTGAAGCCTTTCCCCCTTATCCTATCACTACATGCCCTTGTAAAAAATCCTTCTCCAACTTTCTTGTAGCCTCTTTAGACACTGGAAGGGGCTCCAAGGTCTCCCTGGAGCCTTCTCTTCTCCAGTCTGAGCACCCCCAGCTCTCAGTAGAAGAATGCTCCAAGTGCACTTCTGAACCCCTTTTCTATGCTGTGTTTGCAAACCAGTGCTGTTTCCAGGCTTGCAGCTGTCCACATCACAGATCCACATCCCTGGAGATGGATGGACGGATGGACGGATGGATGGATGGATGGATGGATGGATGGATGGATGGATGGATACTAAATGTGGTGCTCTCTGAATTCAGAAGAGCTCCCATGTCAAAGACCAGCCCTCCCACCCAGCTCTGAATTCCCAAAGGGATGTGAGAGGCACCTGAACATTTCTTTTTCCAGCTGCCCAATCACCAGTGAGAATGGAACCAAGGAGATTTTTTGAGTGTTTATTTATTTCTTTCACTATCACATTTATTTTGTTTATAACAGGAAATACTGAAATGTTTCATTTCTATCTTTAGATGAGAGAGGAATCCCAGCCAGGCTGAGTTTACCAGACAAATTGAAGGCAAGTCTCCACATATTCAGGTGAGTATCACAGGAAAGTGTTTTCCTTTGGTGTCAAATATTATTAAGCTAATGATCAAGGGATGCAACTTTAACAGTTACTCATTAGATTTGAAACTTTTGATCCAATCCCTTTATCCTCCCACATACCCCTAAACAGGCAGCTCCCAATGACTCCATAAACTCCCAGGAACAATGACCCATTCGTTACACCAACATTAAGAGTCTCACAGCAGCACAAACTTTATCCCTCCCTACGGAGGAATGAAATTACTAATTTTTTTCCCTCAAAGGTGATTCAGAGGACAGACTGTAGCAAAGGTTCTGTGCATGGAGAGAGAATTACTGCTAAGATTTTATTAGCACATAAACACGGTGACGTTTTTGATGCCTGGGGCTATAGAAGCACAATCATTACAATGAAGGCCGTATATCTTTCCATCTTTCCATGGGTCCTGTACCACACTGAGCAATCCATCTTGCTCACATCCCCTACATAATCATAGATATATTTATTTCTTTGCTTCTCTCAATTAGCATTTGACCTTTTGAGCACTGCAGGTGTTCTGGGGTGTGACAGCACAAACTCTGCAGCTTCTGCCTTCCAACAAAACCCAGGTGAGGCTCATGACCAGGTAAAGGACAACCACAGCACTATCAGGTCCCAAATTTCTGAGAGTTGCTGCATGAGCCTCTACCAATGCCAGAAATAACTGAAAGCAGCCTAATGAGGATGTCTGGAGATGAGTGGCAGAAAACTGGCAGAGGTTATGGGCTATACACACTATACTGAGGTAGAAAATATGTGTTTGTTCATTGACAAAGCAATGCTGATATTTTTGTCATTCAAATGAGATACAAACCACTAATTCATAGACTTATAGAATGGCTTGGGTTGGAGGGGGCCTTCCAGATCATCAAGTTCCAATTCCCCTGCTACTTCTTCACTTATAAGCAGTTGCAAATGCATAAATTTAAATATTTCATAACAGTAGGGGAAAAAAATCACATTCTGGGGTGCTGAGGGTTCTAAACACATTTAAGAAATATGGAGATAAACTTTATTGAAAATATTTGTAATAATTATTTATTATACTTCTTTTTTAGATCATGCACAAAAATAAGGAATTTTCTAAAATTTTATTTCAGCTTTTAAATGAGTAGCAAATACCTCTGCACACAGTACTTTTAAAGAAAAAGAGCAAAACTGAATCTGCTCTCAACCTCCATTTTGTTGCTTCAGTCATGTAAGGCACTTTCTTTTTAATTGAATGATTTATATAACTGTGAAGCCCTCTGTGAATTTTACAATTGAATATATCATTGATGATTTTCTGCAATGAGGCTTGAAGCTTAGAATTAAAAAGTTATTAGTATTTTCATTAGGAAAGTTCAAGAGCTCAGATATTGAAGACCAAATCCCAGAATCCACAGCAGGCTTGTACTGATCTTTTTTTTTCTGCAATTGTTCAGAATTTGCTCTTCGTTATGAATTATTTAAATGAAACCCTTCCACAGACAAAAATTTTCAGGGCTAAAGGAGACCATTGCAATCATTCAACCTGATCTGCTTTGTAATGCAGATCACAGTCATCCCTTTATCTTCTCACTGGTCTTTCCTTTTAGGATTTGGTGTGCCCTAAACTCCTGTCCTGTGCAATACCTTCCCTGTCCTAATGCTCAGCACATCCTAATTCCTACAGCGATGCCCTGATTTACTGGGTCATCAGCCATGAGGTGTTTTCTACCTATATGTTATTTTAACCTTTGGGATATTTCTTTTTACCTCTCAACCCTGCTTTGCAGCTTTATTTTCAGCAGTAAGACAAGCCTGCTTGTCAGAGAAGGGTGATTTAAAAAATAGCATCCATTTTAACTGCTAAGGATAGTCCATTAATAATCATTAATTGCATAAAGGCTTGCTGAGGGTTTTTCTCCTCTCATGTGATGCCTCAAATAGAATCATAGAGTCACAGAATGGTGTGAGTTGAAAGGGACTTTAAAGACCAACTCCTTCCAACCTCTGCCATGGGCAGGAACATCTTCCACTAGACCAAGCCCTGTCCAGCCTGGCCTCGGACACTTCCAGGGATGGGGCAGCCACAGCTTCTCTGGGCAGCCTGTGCCAGGGCCTCACCACCCTCAGGGCAAGGAATGCTACTGGTAAAGGGCAATCTATGGATTATTTCCTGTCTCTCTTTGAACATAGAGTAAAAGGAATGTAAAATTCACCCTTTCAGAGGAATTTGCCTTAATAATCAGTTCAGAGAGTGTGTGGCTGCATGACAGAGAAGGGATGATATTTTCCAGCTTACTTGGGACACCAAAAGCTCAGGCTAAGGATGAATCCGTACCAGGGGTGGGTGGAGTGAACCACTCACTCGTTGTGATAAAGGACATAATCATGTTCTAATGACTTTCCATCTTACAGACATCCTTCTCCACAAGGGAAGCAGAGGTGAAAGAATTGTCAATTCACATGTTGGAATCATGAAAGGTACCCACCCTCGCTGTTCACAAAATGTGCATGCATGTTTGGGGTATTTTGTCCTCTGGACATAAATCCACTGTGGAAAAAATCAGATTGAACTTGAACTTGAGCTTGAATAGAGGCTTTATCACAGGATCAATCACAGAATAGTTTGCATTGAAAAAGACCTTCAAGATCATCTCATTCCAGCCCCCACCATGGGCAGGGACACCACCACTCCAAACCTCCACATTTTACTGAATCATTTCCAATTTAAATATATATGTATATATATATACATGTATGTATGTGTATATATATATGACAAAAATATCCAGTGTTAAAAAGTCTTGAGACTTTTTAATTACATCCTCTCAGAGCTTTGAGTCTAAGAAGATCCTGGCTAAAGCACAGAGAACAGTAATCTAAATTTTAAAAACTATAATAACTGTAACCAAAAAAATGGGCCTGAATAGCAAATCAGCAATTTTGCTCTTCTTTGCCCACTGAAATATTTGTCCTATTTGTTTTACTAACTTGAAATACACTGAGAAGCCTTTAAAACCAGGAAACTAAAGGTTCAGCTTCTCTCTGGTCTTCAGTGATATTTATCTTTAGGGTTATGGTCTTTTTACTGCTTTTTTCTTGTTGTTGTTGTTGTTGTTCTTTAATTTTGAGGGATCCTCAAGTGCCTGACAGAATGCATCCTGTCCACCCCTTTCCAAGCAACGATTTTTTGGGGAGATGACCCCAAACAGAATCCAATATCAGGAAGATTTAGGTGCATTTTTACTTCATCACTCATGTCACTGAGAGATAATTACAGAATAAATAAGTCCAGAGATGAGTTTGGAAGTGAGGAATGAATATAAAAACACCACAGCATTCTTTAACACTTTCTTTCCAGTTGGGAGCAGAAGTGTGTGCTGTTAAACAGATGGTTGGAGATCAGCTCTGCTTTGGGAAGTGTGGTGGGAAATGAAATCTGGCAGGATATTTTGCCCACAAAGCAGAGTAAGAACATGAGATCCCAGTGCAGCACAGCAGCTGTAGCTGCACTTCGCATGGAAATCTTTCAACTTCATCTCCCTCTCTTCTTCTTAGGCCCCATCTTCTTTATTCCCTCCTTCATCTTCACAATTAGTGATTGCTCCAACATTTATCACTGTGTAGAAAACAGCTGGGCAAGAATTTAGAGCTTAACAATTATTGAAAGAAAACTTGCAAAAGGGCAAATCAGTCTGCAAGCTATCCTCAGAAAACTGAAGGAACCTGGTTCTCCCTAAATACAAATTAGACATGTGTTGGTGCCACCAACAGAGCCTCAACTGTTTTCCATCCCCTAGAAGTGCAAGCCTTTCTATAATTCTATAATAGTCACTGTAAACCTCTCCAGGTAGGTAATTAAGGCAACAAATCCATTTTACTTCTACTGAAAGAATTGGCTTACAATCTGTTCATTATTGGTAGGAATTGCTATTTACACTTTTCTTATTATTTTTCTCCTTGCACAAAAATCTCAATTTTTTCCAGTAAGCAACAGGGCCTGTGCTGTCCTGATGCCAACAACCATCTCTGAGCTCAGCCAGCACCACTGAGAGTCTCTTTGGAAACCCTGAAGCAAGGACCAGTGTTGGTGACTTTGGAATTCCTTCCAGTTCTATGCTCTGAATATTCAAAAGATCTTCAAAGGCACAAAATTCATCCACTTTTCTGGCAAGACCTGGGTGTACTTTCCAAAGAGATAACCTTGGCTTTCAGACAATTTGCATGTATTTAGTGTCCACTTTTCTATGGTGAGCAGGAAAGAAATTGCAGTAGAAACACTGCAATTCCACAAAATGGCTTAAACTCTCCCTAAAACCCAAAAGAAAGACTTGTCCCAGACTCCTGTTCATTACAGGGCTTTGACAGCCTTGAGAAATGAGGGTATTATGTCACTGCATAGGTAATTATAAGGAGCACATTGGTGGCTGTTTCTTTATCTGGCATTATGTTTGAATTCCATTAGGATGACACTGCCTGTTGAGAAAATAACAAATAATGTCATTAGAGAGGCACTGAGATTCAACCCCTTTCCCCCAGAGAGAAGTCAAGTTATTGTCACAGCAGAGGTGGTTTCTTCTACATTCCCAGGTGATTAATATTCATTGGAAAAGGCATTGGAGATGATCTCTTAGGAGGCAAGGGGATACAGGCTGCGAGGAATGAAACAAATAAAAAATGTGTCCCAGACAGGGCACTGTGTATATTGTCATTATTTTTATGGTCTTGGCACTCAGGTATCTGTGTCACAGCCACAGTGTGGCTTTAAAGGCTGAAAACCTGCCTGCACAGGACAGAATTTCTAGTTCCACTGATATAATGATACCAGTTTTCTGGTGTACCTGCAAGATTGGCTTTTTTCCAGTTTTATTTAGTCCATTTAGACCATTTATAAAGCAAAGTAAGGCAGAAGGAGTAATGCTATTCTTAATTAGAATAAGAGTGTCTGAGTGGGAAGGAGTGAATGAGATTATTCTGCTCACTAATCACTCCTGACATTAAGCAAGTATAACTGTATAGACTTTTTTTTTATCACTGCAGCCCATCTACCCACCATGCCTAATTTAAGTCAAAATGCAGATCTTTGTTGAATTCTCTCCAGTTCTCAATGCAGTCTTACCATTGGCAGCAGCTGGAAGTAGCACTGGGGCTGCCAAAGCATGGGTGAGCACTTTGTTCTGCCACGTCTGATGGAGCAAGCTTGGGACAGAAAGATCCCAGAGTGAGCAAGATGTCTGAGAATGGCAAGATTTTAAAGAAACTGAGTGAAATACACCCAAACTCATCCATCAGAACTTCAGAAAGAGATAAAAAGAATAGACAGCTGCCAATGGGATAGAAGGCACTTTATCACCTGCCAAGGAGTTAACCCTTCACTCAAGACAGAAGACTCCCCATACTGTAACAGCTCCTGTAGGATTGATTCTTGAAAATTCTCAGAACTTCTGATGGAGGAGTGACCTATAACTGGAGACTTGAAAGGCTCAGACTGGACAGTCAGAATCAGAACCCAAGATGTTTAGCTAAACCACAGTAACTTTGACCTGAGCCACTGCCAGGCCTGTGGAATTCCTGCTTTTGTGTTCTTAAAAAGAGCCTGGAGTAGCCAGCGGAAGTAGCACATTTTAAAGAATTTATTTTGATAGGGATAAATCTGGTCATAAAAAAATTGACTTGCTGTGTGTGGGCAGAGCCATAGATGTAAAGTGCCCGTGGACCTGGTATTACTACTCAGAAGTCAATAGAAACATTGCTGTGGCAAGAAAGATGCAGGACTGAGCATTTCCTTAATATTGAGCTATTCAGAGATCACCCTATCCACAACAGTTACAGGTATGTCTTTATATGCACAAAATTTTTCTTCTTTCAGTGGAGAAACAATTGAAAAAAATACTCCTAGTACTATGGAAATGTCCTTTTGTAGGGAAGTTTCACATTTACAGCCCTTTACAGATTAAATTATTATTGCTGTGGACAAATGACTATCAAACTCCTGAAGAAATTATTTTTTATTTATGAAATGGCTGTTAAAATATATCCCACCCACAGAACAGGGCAGGAGGTTGAGTTTCCAGAAAAGAAAGGGTCATGACCAGGTGCTTGAGGGAAAATATTTTAATTTACAAGTTCTACCCACTTCTCTTCAATCCCAGTCCTCATGTCTTATTTAATTAAGTAACACAGCATTGATGAGTTACCCAGAGCACACACAGTACAACTGAATCTTGTTATTTGTTGCTAAACAGAAAATGTTCTTTACCCCCACCTGTTAAAAATGAGATAAATGTGTGAAGTGTGACAGAACTGATACTCAAGAACAGCTTTGACTACCTACTTTACAACCTAAATAATGGAGAGAAAGGGAATAACAGATGCCCCTTATCCATCCTTTAAATAGATTGTGAAGGAAATACAGACATATTATATAGTTTTAATTGGATTTCCTCAGACTGCGTTCCAGTCAATAATTTTAGTGGGAGGAGAGGAAATCATCTCCTTAATGCTTTCATCAGCATTAATCACAGCTCATTTGTTTCTGCAGAGGCCAAAGACAAAAGAACTGAAAAGAAATTAGAGGCACCAGCAGCTTTTGGGTTCAAGGATTAAATACTCTGAGGTTCTCTTTGCTCTGCTGAGCCTTTCTGCAAGTATTCCAGGAGCAGCAGAAAATGAGAAAGAAGAAAAATTACATAACAACCATAGTGTGGGAATATTCAAAGCCATCTCACCAGCACCAAGCAACACTAAATCCCAAACTGAAAACATCTGAATTCCTGAAATTCTCAGAGGTCTCTTAGGTTGCAAGCACCTGCCATGTTTTTCCTCTATAATCCACACTTCACTGATTGATTGTTCCAGGCTCTTAGGTTTGACCCAATATTCCCTTTCTGATTCAATAGATATGAACAATGCAGGGTGCTAAGGTTCAGCACCTTCTCTCTGTTTCTGTGCCCAGGCTGGCAGTTTTTGAGGTCATGGTGTTGCATCCCATGCACTGCTGTATTTCCATGCCAGCTGGTTTGCATAACCAGAGGAACTGTTTGAATACAGAGCACAGAGCTGGTTGTCAGAAGCAGCGTGTTCCCTAAAGAGAGACAAAAATGAAATGTCATTTAGACACTAAGAGAAAGCTGCAGCAGAATGAGCTCGTTCAGTTGTTATCTAACATTCATCAAAGGCATCACAGTGCTTAATTGCTGGTTTGAGAACTCCTTTATTATATCAGCTGCTATTCAGTGTTGGAAAGTACATAATAATTTAGAGAGGTCTGTTCACTTTGAAGCAGAAAACATGCTCAGACTTGCATTGTATTTAATCAGCATCTTCATTCTGCCATTTAGGGCTGGACAGACCTACTCCTTCCAGAACAAAGGGTCTGACAGAATATCCCTGTCCATCTCAAAGTGCTTGTCTACACCTTCTGAAACAGCTAAACATCTAAATCACCTTCTGCAGGAACCTCCTTCTCTCTAAGGATTTTCAAAGGAACACAGGGCAAACGTATCCCCTGCAGACTTCTCAATTAAGTGATTGAGTTTACCTTCTCCACATGTCTAAAAGAAAAATTCTCCTTGAACATGAAGCTTTGGTTACCTGGAAAACACCTAAAACTTCATCATATTTAAATAAGAAATGCATCATTAGGCTCTTCATACCTTTAGTGAATTAACTAATTTCTATCAATGCACTCTAATAAGTAAATACTGTAGCAAGGGAAGAGCTTGATAGTAAAATAAGATTCAGTATTTGAAAGCACCTGGGGAAAAAATAAAAAGGATTTAGAAGAAAGGGTTCTCATAGCAGGTGAGCTCCTTCCTGAAGCATGGGAAAAGTCATTTTTAGTTTATGAGGCCGTCTCTTCTTTGGGCTTTGGAGTAGAATGTTCTTCCTTTTCCACCTTTGTTTTATGTGGACTTTCACAGGGCATTTTAGTGCTCAAAAGTCTCTTCAGCTTCATATAATCTCAGTGCGGTGAAGAAATTGTAACATTCTGTTACTTATTCATCATTTTAGGTAGATCAGGTGGTGGTTTGGTTTTTTCTTTCCTTCTTGCTCCCTTGCTTTTAGGATCAACCCCACAGTAGTCCTTAGCAAACTGATACAGACACTTTGAAGCTCTTAATTTCTTAAATAATTTTTTTGTATACGTTTCATTCAATTTTTGCCATCTGTAGGGTGGAGGTTTTTGCTTTTTATCTGCCTATTTTATGTTCTTATGTCCTCTTTTTTTTATTTATCTCCAAGATGCAAGAGGACAGATCAAGTGGTCTCAGTACTTTTTCCAATCTTGCCAAATTTTGTCTGTGAACCTGTGATATTTGAGAGGGGGAGAGGAGGGTCACTTGCCAAAACAGCTCACGTAGAAATAGCATTTATTTTAAAATAAATACTGTTAGCACCTTTAAATGTCACATTAAATTATGTAAGTCAGAAGGTAGGTTTAGATTATAACACATCTGCTTTTCTACCTCTGTGGGAAAACAAATGGAGGGGCAAAAGACGCTGTCCTTGTGAGCTATGGAGATGTTCCTGGGCTTTATGAGCCTTTGTCCATCACTAAAAGGACTTTACCTGGAGCTAAATGCATATATCTGCCTACCCAGAGCCAAGCACAAATGAATAGCACTCATGAATCTTTAATGTGTATTGGCTTTGTCTCCTTAATGTATTTACGGTTGCTTCACTTGCAGCATTTTCCATAGAGTTTTGTAGGTAATTATGTTTAGTGGGCCTTCCATCTTTCAGCCTGTGTTGTCCTCCTCCCTCATTTTACTCCATCAGTCCTGCAGAAGCAAAGCCCAAGGCAGCTGAAGCCACTTTTGACAGAGATGTCAATGTTTCAGAGTTACAATTTTGTGGAATTTTACAGCTGGCCAAAAGGATGTGTTAATTAGCAGCACACTCGCTTTTGGGACCTGATTCATCTGCTCTATTCAGGTATTTAAACTCCATCAGATACATCTGACCCTGGAGCACTTATATCTTGCCAGCTGGTATAAAATAGTCTGGCCAATTAGATCACACCTAAACCAAAGATAACCAAAGTTAAGCAGCTGAATCCCACCCTTTGAGCTCTTTCCAGGATAAAATCCAATGAGGAAAGGTAGCACAGGAAACCTGCATTTC
Source organism: Petroica traversi (assembly GCA_025920805.1). NCBI lineage: Eukaryota > Metazoa > Chordata > Aves > Passeriformes > Petroicidae > Petroica > Petroica traversi. The sequence continues at coordinate 2,316,221 of JAHLSL010000011.1, forward strand.
ATAAGGCTTAGTCTTCATTTCTCCTCTACTCGCTGGCTTGTTGGGCTTTGCTGTGTCCTGTTTCAGAAGCCACTGGTGCTTCATGATCAGACAAATCGTCCTAAAAATTCACTGTCTGCATTGACAGCATCTCCATCAGTTGTAGTGGGAACTGAGAGCCACGCTTGTCTTAGACTGAATCCTGGCCCTAGGACATCTGCCAGCCTAAAAAGTGGCTTTTTTGTGATAGTTCAGACTTCCTGAGGTATCTGAGATACCTCCAGTTGTTGTGATAAAGAAGGTGCATCAAACTCAGTCTGGCTCAAACAGCAGTGGGAGGGAATCCTAGGAAATATTAGGAGGTATCAAAGTCTTGTTTCAGACAAAGGACTCTGTAAAGAGCACAAGGAAATCACTCATGGCCTCATGCCTTCACATGCTTTCCTCTGCCATTTAGATTCTCTTTCTTCCCCAATGTTTTTCAGCTCCCCCCAAAATCTGGTAGTGAGGCCCTGGCACAGGTTGTCCGGAGAAGCTCTGGTTGCCCCACCCCTGGAAGTGTTCAAGGCCAGGCTGGATAAGGCTTGGAACAACCTGGCCTAGTGATAGATGTTCCTGCCCACAGCAGGAGTTTGGAATTAGATGGTCTTTGAGGTCCCTTTCAACCTGAGCCAGTCTATGATTTTGTAATTCTGTGTTCTCTTCCTGTGCTTTATTCTTCTCCTCAGGAGTGGATCTCCTGAGGAGGATAAGAGCTCTCTTGGTCTTCCTTTACTCCACCTTTTGCAAAATCTATCCATGATTTTATGTGGACACCTCAAAAAAGTATGTTTCCTCATACTATCGGCCAAACTGTTAACCTCCAAAACTCTTTAATCCAGTTTTATATGTCCAGTCAGAAAATTAAAAAACTCCATTTGGCTCTGTTGCTCTGTCATGCAGAGGTGGTGAATGTCCAGGAGCAGACAAGTATGAAATCTGTTGGCATGAAATATTCACAGAATTTTTCTGAATATAGATTTTTTTTAAAAATCAAAGTGCCTTTTTGAGCAGAAATAAAAGGTGAGATTAATTAAATACATGGAACAAAACAAATTGTTTATTCTGTGTCAGATGACAGAATCAAGGAACAGCTTTTGAAGTTGGCAGAGCCACCTTTCTGCACAGCAGATTAGAACAACCAACCCATTGAAGTCTTGTGGAAAGGGCATTTCCCCTGAGAGTCAGAGCTGCACATGTCAAATCTCATTTCTCCTGCAGAACAAAGCTTTTTACAACACCAGCTTGGCAGCGTAACCACCAAATTTAGCAGGGTAGGTGTCAGGAAGTTTCCACTGAGACCAGCTGGGAAAAATCTGTGAAGTGGGAGCAAGCGGCTGGGGTTGGTTTTTCAACATTATCACAAGGGAACTCAGCTCTCTGAGACGTCAGCTGATGCAGTTCACTGGTGCCCACTGCAATGTCAGGAGCTGGACTTCAATGACCTTCGCAGGTCCCTTCCAACTCATGATATTCTGATCTGAAGGCCAGTGAGGAGCTGTGCTTGTGGGCTGGGTCCTCTGATTTGTGTTTTCAAGCAGAATGAAGGTGCCACTTGAAAGAAAATACAAAAGCCCTTAAGAATTGACAAAATAACATCTTTTCTGCCTTCTGAGGAATTCATCCCTCCCTTATCAGGCTACACGGAGGCTAGAAGGTCCTTCTGAACTACTAAAGACAGCACCAACTTTCCAAATCTCTTTTGTTTTTAGCTTTCAGATATACTTTTTCCCATCCAACCATAGTGGCCACAGTGGACCATGTGTCCCTAAGCCTCAGGCTGGAGCACCCAGGGTTTACTTTACCTGAAGTTGAATGTGAATCTGATGCACAGGCTCCATCTGGTACCTGTTGAACAGTGCAGTGTTCCATCGCTCAGCCTGTGCTTGTATCTTGCAGTTAGCTTTTTGCTGGCTCCTGGTGCCAGTGCAAGGTCTGCATTCTGATTTTCAAATGATTTCATGATGCATACCCTGGAGATGTATCAGAAATTGGATTCTGCTTAGAATTCACAGAAGCTGTGACCCTCTGGGGCAAAATGAATCACTGAGCATAGGCCTGAGCATAAAACATCCCTTAGTTAACAGAATCAGCTTTGGGGCAGTCTTTCAGAGGAGATTAAGTCATTTGGCACTCCCTGAGAGTGCATTTGGCACTCTCTACAAAACACTCTTAAAAATTTTGTCTTCAAAAATTACTTCCCTTCAAAAATACTGTGCAGGTTTTGAGAGTTTCATGTCCTCTCCTAATATTTCTTGACCAAGTGGGAACGTGAATTTTGCCAAACAGAGTCATGAGCCCAGAAGTTATGGAGTCCCTCAGGCAGTTTTGTACCTCATATTTCTTAAACCAAAGGAAAATCAGCACCTCAGCTGGTTCTCCTTCATGCACAGGAGCACTGTTCAGTCTCAGAGCCATCTTCTGCTTCTTATTCTTCCTCACATGGCCACCACTTTCTGTTTAAAGAAGGCTGCAGTGGGTGTCTTGAGAAAGGAGCCAATTTTACTCATGAGGAAGAAGTTACTCTCAAAAAAAGCTCAGCCCACAGCCAGCATGGTGCCTGCTGGTTATTCCAACAAAGTCTTGAGAAAATTCCCATGGCAAATAGTATTTGAGCATCTCCTGAGATAACACTCAACTGGGACATCTGCAGCAGCACTTTCTAGAATCATGGAATCGTTAAGGCTGGAAAGGATCTCCAAGATCATCGAATCCAACATTTACCATGTCTCTTGCCAAGAGCCTCCCTATGATAAGGCCAAACATTTTTTTGTGGCAAGACACAGAAGCTCCATCTGCTCCCTGCATGGAGCCTGGGGCAAAACAGCTCAATTTGCTTAAGCATGAGATAAATTGATCCTATGGGAAACTGATATAAGTTGAACCTGCAGTGAGTTTCAAGGGAATATGCACTAGGACAGGCTGGGGTTTTTTGCCAGTTATGCCAAATTTGACTGTGAAACCAAAAATAAATACTCCTCCCCATCCAATGCCCAGCTTCGAGGACACAAGCACCAAAAACTATCCACATGAGCTTTTATGATCTCATTCGGTCTTGACTTCCAATTTATGTTCATCATCTTCATCTGGGTGGCTCAAAGCACTAATTGTTCTGAGCATTTGGGGGAGGAAACCCAGAGCTGATGGATTTCTCCACCCAGTTCTCCAATGCTGATGGAAAGGCAGCATGGCCAGGCAAAGTCCTCATCCATCCATGAGCAGTTCTGTATTTGGCTCTGGCTTATGTTGACCACTGAGGCTGAGGTAACCTCTCTTTGCTGCTCTTCCCCCTCCAAATCTTTGCCTACTTTCTACAAAGTCCTCTGGACTTGGAGGGCTCTTCACATGCATCCTGCTTAATACAGAACTCTACAAGAAACATGACTGCTTTGCACATTTATCCCTGTCTATTTATTTGGGTTCACCAGATGTAATTCACCTCTTTTATTCTAGATGTATTAAGGTATAAATTCCACAAAAAAATCCCCCAGAGTGGGCTAAATGTCATCTCTAGCTGGAATATTCAGGCATCCCTCTGGTCCAAATTAAAATAAGAAGTAGTAATGGATAAAAACAGATCTTGGTGAATCAGTGTGGGAAGAGGATTTCCAAGTCCAGAGATTTAGATAGCTAAAACCTTTTGTTTAAGTGGTCTCTTGATCTGGCCCCCTATTTTCTCCCTCACAAAACCTTCTCCTCTGCAGATATATTCCTCAAATGCAGGCCCACATGGAAAAAAAAAAAAAGAAAGAAAGAAAGAAAAAAGGGATACTTTCCTTTCCAGCCAGCTCAGGGGATTTTCAGGGAGGGAGGGATGCACCCATCAGTCAGAGGAGCTGTCTGTCCCTACATCAGGGCGACAGCCACTTTGTTACATTGATGGATTCTAGCAGGGACTGGGAGTAGACTCACTCACTGATACGATTCATTACACTTTAACACACGATGCTCTTCGCTCCTGTCTAGAAACATTGACTGAGTAGAAGTCCAGCACACTGATTTATTGGAGCTGGCAACTCTAGCCCAATGGAAAATCCAATGCAGAGAACTTTTTGCCAATACACAGTAACTTTGTTTACTCAATTGAGGATGTATCCATCTTTCAGCTCGCATTGATTGCCCTTCCATTTTTTCAACATGCCCAGGTCGCAAAGGGAAAAAAAAAATGGATCCCATCACAGAAAGTGATTTTTTTTGGTAGAGTAAAAAATGTTAAACCTATCAACAGATAATCCAAGCAGGGTGAGAAAGAAATAACTGTCCTCTTCTGTAGCATAAGGATTTTCATTTGAAGCACAGCTTATACAGCTGATTATTTCCTGGCTTACAACAGAAATATTCATTGTGACAGAAGCAAAATGCCATCATTTTTCGGCCCTGAAAGGCCTTGAGTGTCAGTATGGAAGGAGATGGGGAATGAAAACAACAATCACATTCTGGCACACTAAAATTGTCATGAAAGAAGGTAGAAGAAATCCATGGAAAACTTCAACTTTCAGACACACATTAATACCTTCAAGTCAGCGTTGGTAGGATGAAGGGCTCAAGCATGAGGAACATCTGGTCTGGCTTTGGACAGAGGGTTTGTGCTCTCACACAACAGACAGGGGATCACAGGGGACTGCCCAACAGCTTTTTCTATCTATTGATAATATATTATCTATATTATATATTCTATTATATTGATAATATAATCATAGAATAACAAAATTATTTGGGTTGGAAGGGATGTTGAAGACCATCCAGTACCACCCCTCTGCCATGAGCAGGGACATCTTCCACTATCCCAGGTTGCTCCAAGCCCCATCCAACCTTGCCTTGGACACTTCCAGGGATGGGGCAGCCACAGCTTCTCTGTGCTAGAACCTCACTCATGTTTAGTTCAGGTCAGGACACATTTCATTTATTAAAAAACTTTAATGACAAAGCAAATGTTTTATTAACCAAGTCAGCTATTCTTCTGTCATATGTACAAATCAAAACCAGGGAACTTTGGACAGTAAACCGGAAACTCTCAGAAAATTCGAAACTTCAACAAAAATTAGGAAAATGTTCTCTGATAGCCTCCCACAGAGTTGTTTCCATCTTTTACTGAACTCTCCTGAATAACTATAGCACTCCACACCTGAAGAGCCTGAAGTGTTACAGACAGTAAATAATAAACCAAACAATAGAGTAGGCTCCATCAGATGGGTGTTATCTCTTCAAGAGCCGTTTGAGGCAGCAAGATCAGTGACACTGGTAACTTGACCTGGGTTTTCAATTTCCAGAGAAATAAAGCAATTTTTGCTGCCTATATTTTCTAGAATTTGGGCCATTTGTTAGTGTGCATCCATAAATGGAAGGTTAGATGTGCAGGTTGAAGAATCATTTAAATACCCATCATTTAAATTGACAAGACAAAACTGAAAAGGGAATAAAACTTAGCAGGCACTGTTTTAGTTGGGGTGGTGAGGCCCTGGCACAGGTTGCCCAGAGAAATTGTGGATGTGCCATCCCTGGAAGTGTTCAAGGCCAGGTTGGATGGGGCTTGGGGCAGTGGAAGGTGCCCCTGGACATGGAAGATGGATAGAACAAGATATCTTTGAGGTCCCTTCCAACCCAAACTGTTCCATGACTCTGTGACTCTGCACATAAATATGATTTTTGTTGCTGGTTCAAGAATGGGCCAGAATGTGTTGTCCCTTTGGAGGGAGAGCTTAAAAAACATTCCCTGACTTTAATTTTTCAGAACAGCTTTGACATTTGCAGCAGGGCATCTAACCCCCAAAAGAGCTTTTCTGTTATTTGTTATCCAGTCAGATAACTCAAGCAGGACAAGTTGTCTTGTAGGGAGCTATTTTGGTGCCTTGGGGTCTGGCACCACTGGTCTGGCATCTCCCAGCTGAAAATAAACAGTGTCGAAGTGAGATTTGACAAGATAAGCTGGATTTCTGACTCTCAGACGCTCACTTTACAACTATAAAAGCCATGCCAAAGTTTCAGAAAGTGGAAATCTTCTGCACATTTCTCTGGAAAAGTGTGGAGTTTCTCCCATGAGCAAGGAAGCTGCTTCATGGTTCCACCCAGGGATTAAGGAATCTGTACATTATCATCATTTTGTTGTAAGTTGCATTCAATTCCTAATCAATACCATTTGTTTTGCTAGATTTATTATAGATACCTTGATATAGTTCCTGATTTACGTTATGCTATAATCTATTAGTACTTCTTCTAGTTTTAGAGTGCAGTGACTTTGATTAAGATCTTTCATCTGTTACCTCTTATCTGTTTAACAAATAATTCATTTTTATAAAGAGATCTGATTTGCTGACCTTAGCACTTGTGGGCCAAAGTGATTCCTTAAATTCAAATTGTTCCCAAAGATCTGAGGCAAGGAAGGATTTATCTTTATTTAAACCCCTTTCCATGAAAGTTTAAATACAAAAATGAATTCTTCCTGACCCTCAGAGTCAGCAGGGCTTTTGTGAACTTTGTCTAAAGCTTCCACTGTCCCTGACAACATTTACTCATAATTGCTCACCCTGGGCTGGGCAGGTGTAAATGAAGCCACTCACAGAGAATTTCTTGGTGCTTATCTGCAGCTCCTGCCACTTGAAAAGTCTCCTTCTTGTTTGTTTGCCAGTCCACAAAACACCAAAAGGACAACCTTCTGTGTCTGATTCCTCAGGGACTTTGTCCAGGAGCAGATGGACAAGGAGAAAAGGGGGATTTTCAGCCTCGCACACATGTTCTTGGAAAAAGTTTATGAGAATTCCAGATTTTTCAATAACCAGTGGAAATGCAGAGGTTGTAATTGGAGGCCTAATGCAGAGGCTGTAATTGAAGGGACACAGAGGTCTGGAATGTAGAAATTTATAGCACTGACACAACATTTCTATTGTGAGGCAGTTTCATGCTAAGCAGGCTGCACACCTGCTCAGTTAAGCTGGGTCACTGTCACATCTCACCATGAAACACCAAGAGCCCAAGGGTGTAACTTTCTCCCCTCCATTTGCTCCCTAAATCAGGTTTAGAACATGAAGAGAACACCTCCAGAATTTCTATAAAAAATTAAATCTACAGGCTGATATTCTGCTGTCTTTATTTATATGGAACAGCAAAGTTCTTTGTGGACTTCAATCTTGGAAGCAGACAGAAGGTGAAGGAATTCATTTTTAAGTAGAAACTGCCAAACAGGGCAGTTTTCAGAGCAAAATGTGTTGACAAAAAAGCATCAGAATCCAACAGAGTTCATGCGGTTTCTGATAAGCCACATTAACACAGCGTCATAATTCTGGATAAAGGATTCTCCAGCCCCACATTTCACTCTACATATATTTTGCTAATTTTTCTCTCTGCAAGTGAAAAGAACCCTCTCCAGGAACAAAGCAAAAAGAATCTCTTGGCATTCAAAAAAACCTTTAGAAACAGTTAATGTGTGCTGCAAACTGCACTTTGCACACACCACCCCTCTCACGCAGACAGCAATGAACACTTAATGCCCCAGGAGTGCAGGGAGGCAATTCCTCCTAAATGTTAAGTGCTGCCTGTTGCTGCCTTGGAAATGTCATTTCCAACAGTTGTGATTGAACGAGCCAGTTCTGCTGCATCCTTCCCCCACCAGCTCTCCCACATCCTGACACCTCTCCCTGAATTCCCACCTCTGTGGAAAAGCGCTGCATTTCTGCCAGGTGTGTCAGGGGCCAGAGTAGGCTCCACTAATGCAGCAAGGAGAGCAGAGAGTTCACGTGCCTGAAAAAATGCAGGGCAATTTCACCTGATTTTGCTCTGTAGGAGTCAGGCTCCCTAAGGTTATTTACTAAAACACATTTGATGAACTAAAAGCCCATTTCCCCTCTGCATGTACAGGCAGTGCAAGCAAGCAGCTCAAGGTTGGGCATGTGCAGTGTAAAAACATAAAATGTAGCTTTTAATAGCAAAGATGTATTTAAAAGTTTAAATATTTATTTTTTCATATAAAAAGGAAATATTTATATATTTATTCATTATATATACATATATAATGAATAACATATTGACAATACTGCCTTTTAATAAGAGAAAATTAGACTGAAAAGCATCTCTGCTGTAGGCAGGCATTTTGGAGAATGCAATGCAAAAGACAACAACGAGGAGGTTGATCTTCCTAACAAAGCTTGGGACACCTCAGGATCATCAAATCACCAAACACCAGAAGGGGCAGAGCCCTGCTAGGGCTTCAGCAGGAGCCTAATGCCTCTCTGCACACACAGAACAGTGTTCTGAGCACTGTTAGAAATTATATTTTTGTAAATTAACATAGTCCAGTTTAGTTTCTTCAGTATGGGCCAAGTAAAAAAAATGCATCCTTAATAAATGTGGTAGAGTTTTTGTTTATCCTGAGAAGTCCAGATGAAAGACCCTACATGAGCAGTAAAGCTATTGTAGAATATTACACTGGAAAATTTCTTTGTGACTTTTTTTAAAAAACAGGTGGAAGATTCTATTCAAGTATGGATAACTTCTGGATAATTTGAGACTTAAGAAATTTGTAGTGAATGATGATTCTTTTTTTACTGTGCATCCTAAAGTGTTATACACTGTCTCTGAACACTCTCAAACAGCTGCTTCCTTCAGCTCAAGAGATTTCTGAACATTAAGGAAGGACGAGACTTACAAATTTAGAAATTTTTGGGGGACTTGCCTGTGTAAGTAAAGTCATAGAATGATAGAATGCTTTGGGTTGGAAGGGACCTTAAAGATCATCTCATTCCAACCCCTGCCATGGCAGAGACCCCTTCCACCAGTCCAGGTTGCTCCAAGCCCCATCCAACCTCGCCTTGGACACTTGGGACATTCAGATCTTCTCTGGACAGCCTGTTCCAATGTCTCAACAATCTCACAGTAAAGATTTTTGTTCCAATATCAAATCTAAACCTGCCATTCTGGGCAGATCAACGGCCTGTGAGGCCTGGAATTTGTCTCTCAAATCCCATACAGCAGAGAAAGACATTTCTTGTCATTAATTAGGGTGTTTATTATAAAATGGTGCCTAGCAGCACTTCTGATTGTATTTAAAAATCCACAGATCTGTATTCTCTACATTCCTTGTCTAAAAGTTTGTTAGTATTTTTTTATGAGAAAGTAATCATAAAGTTAAAATACAAAAAAATAATAATGAAACAGCACATTAAAATAGATTTAAAGGAGTTTAATTTGCCAGTTCTTCGAACATTTTTAATCGGCATAGTTCCACTACAGTCCACTAAAGGATGGAGACTTTTAGCAGCTGAATGTCTAAGAAATGTCTGAAAAAGAAAACAGAGGCCATGGGAGGGTACCAGTGTGCAAATGTTACAGAAACAGTGGAACCAGAGGGAATATTTCGGATGGGTGAGGAGGGCTGCAGCAGTGTGGGGACAAGAGAGACAGAACAGGAGAGTCTGGAATGTGAATTGGAGTCATGTGAGTTTCTATAACTCAGTCTAACTCTCTCTAAGCAATTTAATTTCCAGCCAATGTACATGGGATTCCAGAGCATTGGATTCCAGAGCATGGTACCTGACAGGAAAGGTACCTGGAACCACTCTGGTAATATTCCAGTGATTTGTAACCCCCCCAAGCAGTCTGCATGGTGCAACAAGGCTGGAGGAAGATAAAACAAGTTTGCTCTTTGACCAGTATTCCAATCTGATCCTAAACTCTTCTCTGAAAAATGATCCTCGGGAGCTCTTCTAGGAGCACCCTCCACATCCCAAATATTGGTTTAAATAAAAGACTGAATTTAAAAAAAAATAAAAACAGCAACTCTCAAAAGAAGCGCATGCACAGTGAAGGCAATAAACAATCTTAAACACCAAACCAAACTGTATTAAGAAACCCTGAACTCCTGTTGTGAAATGAACTCTTCTTTTTTAACTTTAATTGCAGCTCTCAGCAGGCACTGTGATATAAAACCCTGTGAGATACTTGATAATAAACTCAAACAGTCCCAGTTTCATTTCTTTACCCATTAAATAGATGATCACAATTGGAAAGAAGGAGAAGAGTTCTCAGCATAGGATAGTTCATTATGGATTTGTCCCACCCTGGGTAGATTCCCTCTGGGGTGGGGGTTAAGTTCCTGTCAGATTGGCTGATTGCCATTTCCACCAGCGCTTGTGGTTCTCAAAAGATAATTCCAGCCAGGAGTGGTGTGAATTTTCATTTTAATGCCTCCTGGGTTCTGGTCAGAGAGCATGTGGTTGTGTTTAGTGAAAACCTCATTAAAGATTAATCCAGCAAAGACTGGCCATAAACATTTACCACTGTAATTCCATAAAAGTTAATGGTGTCAGTAAACAGGAGGCTGGGACAAGCCAGGCTCCACGAGTCGTGGTGGGGAGGGAACAAATCCCAGGCTGGAGCAGCAGCTTGCGAACACTTGGCAGGACTTGCTTTGGATGTGGCATTTGGAAAGCGGGAATTATTCCCAGTGGGAAAGGCTGAAGTGGATTCTGCCTCTTGATTTGCTTAGGAAAATGATTGTTTATCCCATCTGTTGTTAGGGAATGGCTCCCCACAGACAGAGGATACAGGGCATGAGTGGAGCTGGCCCCGGGGAGGAATACGAGACTCAGGCAAGTCAGCAGAACAGCTCTGCTATGGATTTGTGGGGGGTGATGTCTTTCCCCAGGCAGCCCTACCTGAGGAGGGAAAATTAATTCATCAGCTGCATTCAAAGGGCAGTTTGGGAAAGGCACTAAACAGACATAAACTGGGAAACTGCCCAAATAATGGTGTTTGATGGCAGGAAATTTCTTACTGAACAGAATCCCTTGTTGAATTTCAGTTGAAATTGTTGCAGCCCCACTCATAAATAACATTTTTCTTTCCTTTCTGTTGCCATTGCTGATGAAAATTCATTGCATACTATTTATTATGTGCTAACATTACATACACAATGGGACAAAAGTCATATTTTCCCTTCGAAAAACAGCCTGAAGTACAGACAATGTCATTATACATATTTATACCTACAAGCTGAATGCCAGTGCTTTCATTATGCTTTATTAATCCAGAAAGAACTTTATTAATCTCTTAATGCAACAGTTATATTCTATTCAACTGTCCTATAAAAATATATCAAAGCTGGGAATGGTAAATAATTATCAAATCCATTAAGACTCAGAATATAATGAGCAGTGGTTGTTGTTTTATTTGGGGATGTCTCAAAGAAATTCCAGACTTTCTCCTCCTACCCCATGACATCAAGTAGAGTTAATAAAGGAAAAATACCTCCAATTAACTTACATGTTAAAAGGCAACACAGAAAGCCTAAAATACATTGGGAAAGTTCAAAAGAACAGTAATTATTTTCGAGTGATACAAAAAAAAAATCTGCTGCATATCAGAAAAAGCAAAGCAGCATGAATCATGTACTTATGTAAATAAAGCTAATGGGCGATAACATTAATTAATGGCATAAAACTTCTGCTCATCATTCTGCAGATAGCAGGTATTCATTTGTGAGGATTAATTTATATTTTAATTAGAAATTTACATATTTAGCAGCCTTGCCATCAACAATTAGCAACTCCAGTGCATTTAAGGATTTTCAATTTAGACTAAACACGGTGAATTTCAAAGGGTCATTTCGGAGCAATTTGTCTCATTTCACAGCAACGGGGAGCTGCACATTCCCTTCATATCCACCCATTACCCTTGGATAAAAACTCCTAAGAAGTAGTTTGTAATACCTGAAACATGATTTGGTCTCCTCTAATTTACTTCTCATGAAACATTCATGGTAAATATTAATTGCTAGGGAAGGTCTCTGAGGAGGCTGAGGAAGATAAAATTATTCGTAATCAGTAAGTTTGGAGCCACAATAAATCAGCCTTTCAGGTGCTGGGTGAGTGGGGAAGGGACAGCAGTGGTTGGCCCCACATATAATTAAGTTTTAGGTAAGATTAGAGTGTCAGGATTTAAATAAATCACAAATAATTCCATAATGGGCTGGCGGTAGATACAGCATGAGGTTTGATCCGTATACAAACAGTGAGAATTGTGGGTTGGGTGCCTTGCATGGTTCATCCCAGAGGAACAGATGGGAAGATTTGGGCTCTGGTCTCCCTACCATCCAAGTGAAGGCAGGTCAGCTCCACCTCAGACACAACATGAGATGTCTCTTAACCCACCCCAAGTTTTCACATGTTCACATCCACCAGAACACAGCCTGGAAAAGTCACTTCAGGGTTGTTTCATAGCGAGAAGTGGAATAATTTTTCATTTCTGAGGAACCAGGTTAAATTCAGTTCAGAACAGGTGTATTCCCAACAGACCCATGCTCATTCCTCATCCTGCAGCAGAAGCTTGGGCTGGAGGGGGATCCCTGGGGAGCCCAGAGCAGAAAACCAGCACCTGAAATCTCACCCTGAGCCCATGGGGTGAGCAAATGCACCCCTAACCTGCAGCCTTCAGTTGCCTCCATGCAAATAATATTACAGGCAAGTTGGAGGAAGCTGACTGATGGAACTGTCCAAACAATATTTAATGGCAGGGAATTTCTTCATGAACAGCATCCTTTTTTGAATTTCAGTTGAAATTATTGGAACCCGTTCATAAATAACATTTGTCTTTCCTCGCTTTTGCCACTGCTCTTGGCAATTTATTGCATATTATTTGTTATATGGTAATAGTACACACACAATGGACCAAAAATTCTTATTTTCCCTTAGAAAACCAGTCTGCAGTGGAGATTCAGGAGTAGGAGGATGCCGTACAATATCCTGTGATGACTGGACAGTAAGTTTGGCCAGGACAAATGTTTCTGAAAAGGTCTTTTTTCAATCAAGGCAAAATTTCCATCAGGATATGGTCATTTCTTTGTGTTCCTCTCTCAGACTGCTGCATGGGGAGCGTTTCAGTCCCACCAGCCCCTGCATGGGGACCATGGCATCATCTTCACCCCAGTCCATTCAGTGTCTTGTAGAATCCATTACAAGATAAGCTTGAAACTCTCATTCTTTAAATACCTAATAAAATTGAATTATTAAGGTTAATGAACTATACCTATATTTCAAAAATAGCATTGAATACCCTACAGGACTTCCCTGAGGCATCAGGGATATGACCAGAAGCACCATGGGTGGGAGGCTGTAGCCTTGCCATCAGTTTTAATGCAGGGTGTTGTTTCCCCATCCCCAATTGTGCTCATTTCTCAGCCCAGCTGTGCCACACAAAGCTGGGCTTCACTAACCATGGAGTGCAAAGCTCTGACCAGCTTAGAGAAATCATGGATAGGGGACACCTCCTGAGATCTTTTACTCCACAGCTGCTGACACTTTCCCCTCTGTCAGTATTTCTTTTCCCACATAAACAGCACCTTTACTCTTCAGAGTGGGCTCTGAGAAGAGTCTGCAGTAAGAGCTGTAGCTGGAAACATCCCTCCTTTGGAAAAGTGAGGTTTTGCCAGCAATTACATAGCGAGCACTTTGCTGGCTCACTGCCTTGAAGGATGGAGCAGTTTTCACCCACTATTACCTTTCTCAATATTTCACCAACTCCTCTCAATCCTTGTGATCCCTCCTAGGCCTTTCTCTGCTAATTTAAGGAACACTGGCCATCCTCCTGCACTTCAGTTCATCTGAGAGACCAATATTTCACTGACCAGCCAGAAGGAATTAAAATAAAAGCAGTTAACTCTTGGCAGCTGGTGCACAGCCCTAATCCTCTCTCAAGGCACCACTGACACCTGAACCATTTCTGCAGTTATTTGATAACCTGTGGCTAAAAATGGGCAGTGATGGATAGAGCAAGTGTTGCTTCCACAGGTACTCATTTTCTTTGCTATTCTCCCCACTATATTTTTTTTCCTGAAGACTAAATGAATTTTTTTTGTCCTAGTCAGAGTGCAGAGACTTGTACTCTCTTCTATAATTGAACCAATCCCTTTATTCCAGTCCATCCTCCTCAGTCATGGTTTTCTTTACCAGCATTCATTTGCCTGTTTGGCCAAACATTTGTGCTTTTTCTGTGTTATAACAAGGGCTTGAAGCCCCAGCCAAGATTAGTAATGGATTATGCTGGAAGCTCAGAGTTTACACTTTGATGTGTACAAACACATGTACTGAGGGAAAAGCCCCTGGCCCAAGACTTGGATTTAACTCAGGAGAGATAAAAGGCCAGTGGATACTCAGGAGGAGATAAACATCACCCAAAATCAGTGTCACACATGGACAATAAACTCAGGTTTTGAGTAGCATCAAAGTGACACACAGCAATGTGTGCTTTCACAGCCTTAATGGATTTAAATGTCTGGCAGGCAGTGGCAAAAAAACAAGGCAGAAAAGAGGAAGAGGGGAGAGCACTGCAATGCAGATGAGTTTCCCTTTTATCAAATAGTTTATTTCCAAAAGAGCTATAGAACAAAAAAATGCCATTAATATCCTGTGACACCCTGCGCGGGCTCCCCAAAAGGACTTCAAGCCAGGACTCACCTGAAATTGGCAATTATTGGTCATGATTCTGTCATATTTTTGCCTTGGAAGGTGCCAGATGTAGGTCCATACAAATTATGCCTTGTTTTTTTTCACTACAGTTATGATACAATCACTCTCCTGCCCTGAAAGCTACCACTACCAGCCTAGAAACACTTTTCATTCAAGCAAAATTAAAATCTCCCAGAATCTGCTCTTGTGTCAGTAGATTTTTACAGAATATGGCAATGTCCAGAAGGGATACACACTTCAAGGGTTTGGGTTTCAATATCCCATTCTTGCTTGGTGATTCCAAGCATAAGATTGATGGAAGGGTAAGAAGGAGGAGATGCTCACAGCCCTGGGAAACATTGCAGGAAAACTGTGTGTTCTGGGGTGCTTCTGGTTGTTTGAGACTTTTCACAGGGGCTTGCAGTGAAAGGACAAAAAGGAATGGCCTTAAGCTGAAGTAGGACAGATTTAGATCACATATTAAGAGAAATTCTTCCCTGTGAGAGTGGGGAGGCCCTGGCACAGGCTGCCCAGAGAAGCTGTGGTTGCCCCATCCCTGGAAGTGTCCAAGGCCAGGTTGGATGGGGCTTGGAGCAACCTGGGATAGTGGAAGGTGTCCCTGCCCATGGCAGGGGGTTAGAACTGGATGATTTTTGAGGTCTCTTCCAATCCAAACCATTCTATGATTCTGTGATTATAGGAGACAGATCCTGAAGGTGTTAATCCCTTTAGATTCACTGAGAGTCAGCCTGGAGAAAGTTATTTTTCAGTCACCAAAGCTTTTAGGATGACAATTACCCTGTCAGCTCAGAGAGACCTGGGTCACTGCTATCCAAGAGTGGAAGATCATATCTGGAGTGGTTCCTTCCTCCAGGAAGGTGTTGGGAAAATTCTGATTCATTCAACTGGCAGAAGCACCAGCATAGATAAACTGTCCTTAAAAAAGTCACAGAGTTATAGAATCATCATAAAATATTTTGAGTTGGAGGGGACATTAAAGGTCACCCATTTCCAATCCCCTGCCATGGCACTAAACTGAGCCAAGCCAAAGACTACCACTGATCATCACTGGTGAATTCTTGGCAGCAGAAACCCCTCCAAGAGAGATTTGCACTGAGTCCCAACAGCACAGTCCAGCCTGAATTCTCCCACCTTGGAGGAGATGGTCTGAGAAACCCAGCCCAGCCCTGTCCAGCCTTCTTCAAAAAGAAGGGAAAGCAATGAACTGGAAATGCCAGGACAAGGAAGCTGTAGATTTGTGCTTTGCTGATGTACTCAGCATTAAGAAGTGTAAGGACTCTGGGATCTGTGCTCAGATTTACATTGTGGACACACCTTAAAGTAGACAGTTTAGGATACAATTTCTCTAGGCAGAGACAAATATGGTAGACAAACATAAATTAAATGTGACTGTATTTGGTCCATTCTATATGACTAGAATGGACCAAATACTGGAAAAATAGGTGTGAAAGTAGGAGTTGGACCTGGCAATCTCTGTGAGTCCCTTCCAACTCAGGATATTCTGTTTCAATGAAAGTCTGCTCTTTATTATCAGGGAAATGTGTGTTTGCTGAAGGAAGGGACCTTCAAAGAATTAACATTAAGACAGAATTCCACAAAGCAAACAAGAGAGACAGAAAATAGACTTTGAAGTTCTATTTTAACTGAAAACATTTAACAAAATTAAAATACAAAATGTCAGTTCTTCACTCCTTCTTTCTAATCTCTTTTTGATAATAAAAGAACAAAAATAATTTCTTTATAAAATGTTCTTTTCTTCTTTTCAGCTGTTCTACAGAATCAGGTTCTTTATCAGAAATGCTGTGTCTGCTTTTCTCTTCTTAATTCAATAGAACACTACACACTGGGTACCATTTTCTTTTACTAAAAAAATATTTATTTTCTTTTTGTGTATTATGTGATTGAAAATATTTTGCTTTTCAGTTTAGGAAAAATACTTTTTTGTAGTTTCATAGCAGTTTGAACAGAAAAGATACAAAGCCATCCTACATATTAGCTGTTCTTGTCAGTATTTCATTCAGAACTATAATCATCTGTGAAGCATCCCTGGTTGTAAATGTACATAAATGACCAATCAAACAAAACAATGACAGTGGAGGTTTTTCAATGGCCTGAATTGCAGCCAGTTTGCCTCCAAAATGCTTGAGCAATCTTCCACTGCTGGGAGAAATTAACAGAGCAAATTACTCAGATGTAGAGCATAATCCTCTCTGTGCTGATCTCATTCAAATTGATTTGAATGGTCCTGATGTGAAGCTGCTGTGAAATCATGCACAGAGTCAAAGCAGGTTGTATATCTTGATAAACAGGAGGTATTTTCCAGGACAGCAATGGCCACTGTGACCGTGAATCACAGAATTATAAGGGTTTGAAAAAACCTCCGAGATTATTGAGTCCAACCTTTAACTGAGCACCACTTTGTCAACTTGACCAGAGCACTGAGTTTCACATCCAGTAGTTTCTTTAACCCCTTACAGGGATGGGGACCCCACCACCTCCCTGGGAAGCCCCTTCCAATGCTTGACCATCCTTTCAGTGAAGAAATTATTCCTGATTTCCAACCTGAACTTCCCCTGGTGCAATTTGAGACCATTTCCTCATGTTGTCTGGGAGAAGAGACCAACCTGGCTACAACCTCCTGTCATGGAGCTATAGAGAGCAAAAAGGCTTCCCCTGAGCCTCCTTTTCTCCAGGCTGACCCCCAACCACCTAAAGTGCAGCTTTCAGAAATATCTCTGCTGGCAGCTTCATCTCATCTAAATGACAATAACTGCCAAGTGTCAGTCCCAAGTGCATCAAGAGGCTCTGCAACCCATGCTCCTCCTCCCTATTGTCAGTTATTTGAATTTCCTTTAGAAAGCTTCAAATTTACCCCACAAAACATGACTTAAAAGCAAATTAATGAAATTACACTATATATATATATATATATATATATATCAGAAGATCAGTGAGGGTTGAATTTGACACAAAGTTCAGCTTTCAGTGTGGTGCTGCAGACATTCCATGAGTTCCTAACTGATGGATTTTCGATTCAGCTGGATGGACAAGTCTTTCCATGAAGTTTTTGTTGGCACTATTTACTTCAAATATTATCCATCTACCTCCTCTATTTAACCAACCTTCTTCATCTTGATGATGAATTTTGCCAATACTGCCCGTACGGTTTTTCCAAATGGAGCCATTCAGGAAATGTCTGACAAGCAGGATACAGGAGCAGAAGCTAGGATAGGTATCAAGGAAAAGGCCTCGGCTCCACTGAATTCTGGAAAATTACAATTTTTTTTTCATTGGGACCATAGTTTCCCTTCTAGACACTCTCAGTTCATCTACTGATTAACTGTGTGATTTTGGACTAATCCCTGACCTCTCAGAGTCTCAGATCCCATATCTGTAAAAGACAATAATCTTTTCAATTAAGTATTTATATTGGATTTATGTAGGATTTAGATTAACCTCACAAAGCACCATTCTACAGTTTCTCTCATGCTCTCCTTCCTGGCATGTATTTGCATCCAGCCTGCCCCACAATTGTTGCCTCTTCCCTGCATTTTGCATGCAGCTGTGTGGTGACTCACAGCCACCACCTAACACAACAAAATCCTTCATGTTTACCTCCAGATGTTGTCTGTGCTGTCCCTTCTCTTTACTGCACATCCTATAATCTGTGGCATTATCCAATTCACATCATGTTTATCCACAAACTGCTGCTGGGAGGTTTTCTCACAAACTGCAATTGGACAACAAAGAAAATCAACCAGACAGGAAGCCAACTTGCCAGACATCTGCAGGACAGCCTTGAATTTTTGTACTCCTGAGCTGAAATTGTTTGGGTTGACTTTATAAAAAGAACTTCACAGTAGGAAAAAAAACCCCATTCAGCTGTTCTCAACATGGACAATTAGTGCTTTGAATTGGAACAGCTTTATCTCCGCTCTGGTGAGATCCCATCTGCAGGGCTGTCTCCAGCTCTGGGCTGTCCAGCACAGGAAGGACATGGAGCTGTTGGAATGAGGCCAGAGGAGGCATCAAGATAATCAGAGGGATGGAGAAAATCTCCTACAAGGAAGGGCTGGGAAAATTAGGATTTTTCAGCCTGGAGAAGAGAAGGGTTAGGTGTGATCAAATTGTGGCCTTCCAGTACCTGAAGGAGCCTACAAGGAAGATGAGAGGGACTTTTTGCAAGGGCCTGGAGTGGCAGAACAAGAGGGAATGGCTTCAAACTTAAAGAAAGTAGCCTAAGATTAAATATTACAAAAACACTCATTATTTGGAGGGTAGGGATGCCCTGAGGTGAGGTTGCCCAGAGAAGCTGTGGCTGCCTCATCCCTGGAAGTGTCCAAGGCCAGGTTGGACAGGGCTTGGAGCAACCTGGGATAGTGGAAGGTGTCCCTGCCCGTGGCTGAAGGGTTGGAACTCAATGGTCTCAAGGTCCCTTTCAACCCAAACCATTCTGTAATCCTATTAAATTAGAGGTTTCTGTATGTGAGCTGAAGACCTTTTGTAGTCGGTGCAGAGAGACAGCTCTCTCCAGAGTGCCCATCATCTCATCCCAAGTAGATACCTGTCCTACTTCAGATGAACTTCCACCTAGACACACTTTTTTATCTTCTCAAAGTCAAAAACAATGATCTCATCAAAGAGCTGCACACTGAAAACATCTGAAAAGAGGCAGAAGGCACCTCTGACCCTACCCCAAAACTAACCCCAAGCACTGAGGGCACACAAGCACATACAGCAAGAGGATAAAAACTGAGTAGCACTGGTAGCACTCCTTTCTTGGGGTCAACACCATGCAGGGTGAGCTGTCAGATAAAAAGAACATTCCCATCTCCACAACCAATATTCCTAGTCCAACCTACCAGCAAAGAAGATGGATTTAAAATTACATGGCTGATAGAGACTGATAAAAACATGCTTGCATTTTTTATGGGGTTTGCTCCAGGCACCTACAGAGCCTTTCCTTCTGTCCACGTCAGACCTGCGGAGAGTTTGTGCCAGTCCAAATGGGCAGCAACAACACCACTCTACTTCCTGTCTCATTTTTTCCTTATTCTGGGGTTTTGCCCCAGAATAAGGAAAACCTAAACTTGGCCTCAGCCACAGGGTCTTTCACATCAGTTGTGCATCTTCATTGTGTGAATATCTGCCTCCATCCTCTCCTTTGTCCTACTCAGTGGCAAGATTTCAGAGTGCAACCAAGGGCTGAATTCCAATGTTTGAGCTTTGCAAATATGTCTATTGCAGATGCTGCTTATTAAGTATTTACCAAGTCATTACCCCTTAGGATGAATCTTCTTGCTTACACTGGAACAGCTAGGGAGTAGAAGGGATCTCACAGAATTTGGTTAATTAATCCAACTGCAAACAGTAATTAGATTTTATCCTAATCAACTAATTAATTCTTCCAACTCAGTAGTCGATGTAATGAGCAAAGGCAACACAACCAGCTTTTGCAAGACATGAACCTCAGCTTAGAAAAGAAAGGAGCAAAGTCCAACTAAACCAATTAAAGGAGGGTATATATATCAAGTTACTCAGAGGAGAGGTGGCTCTGGGATACATGACGCAGCTAAGCTGGCATTTTTCCTTTTCTGAATTGCTTTGGATCTGATTCCTAACCAATGTCAAATGTCTTCCACACTTTCCCAGTTATGCATTGAGCCTGTCTTTTCCCTTCTTCCACAACTCCTCTAGAAAAGTTTTCTAGGAAGCGTTATTTTTTTTTAATTCTCAGAATAATTATATCAAACCACCTCTGAAGAGGAGGACATTATATTCTGAATATATCAATGCCTCCTCCCTGCAGAAGGACTTTCCTGAGATGACAGTAGGAACACAGTGGTGCATTTACCAGCACACTGGCATGCAGACAACCCTGCCCTGCTGCTCAGCTCCAGTGCTGGTGGCAGAAAAATCTGCCTGAGACCAGGCTGGGTAGTGCCATGCAAAGACTTGTTTGGGAATTTGAATTTGTTTCATTAGGGCCAGTTCAGGCATTTTGAAGAGTGAACACATCTGAAAAGAATGAACATGTTTAATCATGTCAGCATGGGAGGTCACTTGCACTAAGCAAAAGAATCACAGCAGCTGTGGATTCTGTGGATAATTAGCATTTGTATGTAGATTCATACACCCAGAACCACAAGTCACAGTGGCCATGGCACCTATCCAAATGTACTTGTGTTGGCACTGTGCAGTCAAAGCAAGTTCACCCTCTCTGCAGATGCAAAATTTTGCAACAATCAATATTGGGTTTTTAAATGTACAAGACAGGGAAAATTACTGAATTGCTGTAAACAGACTAGCAAAGCTTTCAACACTACCATTAAATCCTTCTGGACAAAGGGGTGAAGTATGGACTACATAAGTGTACACTGAGGGAGACTGAAAAACAAGTGAAAATGTAGGGCACAAAGGTTGTGATCACTGCCATGGAATCCAGCTGGAAGCCAGTCCACAAAATTGTCTGCCAGGGATCAGTACTGGGGACAATACACCTTAACAACCCTGTTGATGGCTCGGATGTTGGGGCAGGAGGCACCCACAGCAGGTTTGCAGATGATACAGAGTCAGAGGAGTGGTTGTTACCTCAGATGGGCGTGCTGCCACTGAGGGGGGCCTTGACATCCTGTGGGAATGGATCAACAGAAACCTGAGGAATATTTTACACATAGGGAATATTAACCCCAAGCACCAGTACAGGCTGGGTGCCAACCTCTGGAGAGCCCTGTTTAGAATGACCTGGGGATCCTGGCAAACAACAAACTGACCACAATGCTGACAGCAACGTGCCTTTGTAACAGTGGTGGGCAACAATATTCTGGGCAACGCTTGGAACAACAC
This sequence comes from Petroica traversi, assembly GCA_025920805.1. NCBI lineage: Eukaryota > Metazoa > Chordata > Aves > Passeriformes > Petroicidae > Petroica > Petroica traversi. The sequence continues at coordinate 2,337,538 of JAHLSL010000011.1, forward strand.
TGTCAGCACTCCAGGGAAAGAGATTTTATCCTTCTTAACACCTATCACCCTAAGGAAAAGCAAAGGGAATAGGTTAATAGGGCTACAAGCCATTGCCCTTCCCATCAGCATTATCCAGTGTGCCATACATCCCCCAGTTCATGCCATATGCTCTGCAACTCCCAGGTCAAGACTGAGGGATCCAGAGAGCATTGCTGGTGCAGCTGCCATCAGAACTGTTTAAAGGTAAGCCAATCCCAAAGGTTTCCGGAGAAGTGCAATCTTCTAAGTCAATATCATCAAATGAAAATAAATTTCTCCTACCCTGATGCCTTTTTCCTGGTTTTAGGAAAATGAAGCTAGACACGGTTAGAGGGTTGGGGGTCGTTACCTCAGTATTTTAATTAGGATCCTGTTGGATGCCTCACTTCACCCAGGCGGCGCACATTGCAATGCACACCCCCCGTCAATCACACACACCAGTTATAGACTTTACACATCAGCAGATCTAACAAGGGAGCCCAATAATGGGGCTGGGGTAGGCTAACCTCTAGTTTACAGAATCTGTCTTGCTAGGAGACCTCGGCTTCCTGAGATTGTGGAATGTTTGGTCTCCCTGGCTCTGCAGTTCTGGGGTGTTTATTCTCAGGGCCTGCAGAACACTTACAAAACACTAAGCACTAGACTAAGTGAAGGGTTACAGGTATGCATGCTAATGCTTGTGGATACACAGAACTGTGTAAAAGGTATATAAAAGAAAAGGAAAAAATCATTCCAACTCTAAGAAGTGAGGGAAATATTTGGAAGCTGAGTCAAAACTTTTCACTCTGCACTCACTGCACGTAAGGCTCTTGCATTCAGTCATTAACAGTGTTCAGCTAATGAGAAATAACTTGTTAAGCTGAGGTGACTCAATTCCTTGCACATGTCCACAAATTGCCCAGCTACCTCCACAGTAGTAGGGTTCTACCCTGGTCAGCAGCACAACTGTTGTGAAAGAGCATTTTATCTTTGTCAGACAGAAAATATATTAAAACATTTCCACCCAGCACCTTTAATTTGCCCTTTGATTAACTCAGTGAATTTCTGGGCAGCATCGAACCCTGCCCCCTTGTCTCTCCTTCGGCAAGTTCTTGTCCTCCCTGAGATCTGCCCCAGCCTCCTGGTCATATTTTGGTGTCTGTGGGCTCTGCACTTCTGCAGGTCTTCAATTCTGCACTGAGATTTGCTAACCTGTTCCACCTTGTGTTCAACTGCTGCCTGTCAAGAGCGGGTTCAGGAGGAGTCCAAAGAAAAGAACAGACTCTTTTTGCTCCTGACAGCCCATCTGACATCCTATTTTCAAGAAACGTAAACTCAGACATATAAAACTGACATTATCTATCACAATACTCTACAAGAAGTCCTTCCTGCTGTCTCTGTCTCCTCAAACATTATCTCAAATCTCCGTGCCTCTGAGATCTCTGATACATTTTTGCTGAAGTAATTTGTGGCATTACTGCCTTCAAAGCTGTCACCATGTGAAAAATCCAGAGGATCATTAAGTGCTGGTGAAGCCAGTGGCCTGTGGCCTGATCTTGTCAGGTTACAAGAAGAGGTGACACAGCTAAAAACCCTTCCTCACCACTGGGACTTACTGCTCCTCAGCTGAGCAGCACCGTCAGGCCACCAGACACATCCAGCCAAGCCAGGCTCATCTCCCTGCACTTTTGGGGGCACTCCAGTCATGTATGCCAGGCTGAGCTCACTGACCAAAATCTGGGCATCTGCATCCTTCTGCATCCTCCCACTCTGGAAGTGTGACAGTCCCGCATCTCACATCCCTGCAGCAAGACTTATCTCCACTTGTCTGTCAGAGTCTTAAATCTGGCAGCTGTGTAGGTGGCTAAAGGGACAGGAGCACAAAAGCAATAAAGAAATAGCTTCCTATAACTCTTAACTACTTTACATTTGAGAACGAGATGAAAGAATGGCTCGGCTTTGCTTTCCCTCTGAGAAAGGGCTGTAAGTCAGCTGGGATGCTGTGAGGGAGAAAATAAAATTATTACCTCAGACAGCAGCACTGCTGTGAATATTCGGTAACTAATGGCACTATTCAGAGGGCACTGTGTGAGTCTGGGCAGGGCAGAGAGGAGGCAGAGCAGGTTATAAGGGATGTCTAATCATGCATGATGTTTGTAGATGAGGAGTATTTAAATAGGTACAGTGGTGATGGATGAATTATAAAGGAAGAGAGATGGAGAAAGAGTGGTGTGCATTACAAAACAGCAAATAGAAAAAATTTAAATGGTGAAAATTTGGCATAAGGAAATGTGAGAAGGTAGAAAGGGGAGTCAGGAAGAAGGGGGTCACTTGTAGCCTCCTCTATCTGTCTGTCTAAGCATTAGTAGTGACAATTTCATCCTTAATTATCAAAAATTGGGGCTGGCAGGACATCAAGAAATCATGTGCTAGCCTAGTTTCCTGTCCCTAGGTCATTCTTCCCAGATGTTCACCCATGACATTTATAAAGCCTTGTGGGACAGAGTGAGGCTTGGCATTTTAGGCAATTTACTCCAGCATTTTTCAACTTGCAGTGTCAGAACTTTCTTTGCCAATGTCTAATCCAAAACTTCTTCATTGTATTAACACTTTTTACTTCATGATGTGGTCCTGAGGAACATGAGAGCAGGTCATGAGAGAGAAGAACAACAATTTTCTCCCTTCTTTCAAATTTGGACTGTATCATATGATCATGGAATGAGTTGGAAGGGACTTGCAACATTATTTAGTTCCAAATTCCCTGCCATGGGCAGGGACACCTTCCACTATCCCAGGTTGCTCTGAGCTCCATCCAACCTGGCCTTGGATACTTCCAGGGATGGGGCAGCCACAGCTTCTCCGGGCACTCTGTGCCAGGGTCTCACCACCCTCACAGTAAAGAATTTTTTCTTACTATTTAATCTTAACCTGTCCTACTTCATCTTAAGGCCATTTGCCCTTGTCCTGTCCCTCCACACCATTGGGAAAAGTCCCTCTCCAGCCTTCATGGAAGCCCCACTTGAATGCTGCTATGTCTCCTGTAGCGTTATCATATTTTTCCTGGATCATACCTCTCCTATCAGTTTTTCATTTTAAGTCATGGCAATGAATCCTCTTGCTTAACATCACTGCAAGTGACCCCATCCTTCAATTAACTTTTCTTTTAATATTCCTGAGGATTTCCTGAGGATCAACTGCCACTCACTAAAGCCCTTTGCCATTTTTACTGGCTGGGTGTTCTATTCAATTTTAGGCTTCAGTGTGCCCCAGTTTCTATCCACCAAATGCAGGCAGTGATTATTTGTGTCCTGTCACTGCTTGCCCTTGGAAATTTCCCTCTCCAGCCTTCCTGTAAAGCCCCCTTTGGGCACTCAACAGTGCTATGAGGCCTCCCTGGATCCTTCTCCAGGCTGAACAACCCCAGCTCTCAGCCCAATCTCCACAGCAAAGTGTTCAGGCTCTCTGAGCATCTTGGTGACTTGTAGGATGACACCATAACCTTTATTCCAGATTCCTCCATAGTTCTCTGTGCAAAAAAATTGATCCTTTCTCCATGTAAATGCTCATGGTGTATAATTCCTGAACTGGTGTTTCATGAGACAAAAGTTTATGCTTTGCCATATGTATGTGAGACACCTGACACAGTGAGGGGATAAATTTAGTAGAGGCACATCCAGAGAGCAAACAGTTGTTACCAGAAAAATCTCACTTATAGACAAGCTCATTTCTTGCTCTGCACCAAAGCTCTTCCATCAGTTTGTGGTTTGGCTCCCAATTCCCCTCCCTCTTGGCTTTCTCCTTCATTTTAGTATTTTATTCTTTCCTTGATAAATCAGGAGTCTTTCCCATTGCCTTGCACTCAGCCCTTATCAAGAGGCTTTATAAATAACAATAATGACCAGGCAAAAGATGCAATTTGGGTAACAGTGTAATGACTACAGGGATTAGCACTGCTGTATATTTTTTATGGGCGTAATATGTCGTTTTCATTCTGTTGCCGTAATGAAAATAACAAATTAACAGAAGCATTATGCAAATTATACATTAAAAATGTCATGTTTATTAGTCCATCTTGGCAAAAGAGAAGCTACAGCAATAGCAGTGTTAACTGCTTAACAACCATATTATAAAACAGAGAAGAAACTCAATTCAGCTCAGTTTGGCTTGGCCTTGAGGTTGTTTTCAGTGACTTCAGTGCCAGTATTTGTGTGCTCAGAGCAAAGCATATGCTTAAATACATTTCTGGAGAACAAGATATTAGTGGCAGTTTCAGTTCAAGGATATTTATCTCAATTACCTATTTTTGGAACAAATTCCCCACAAAACATCCTTCTCTTTGGACCTGCAAAATACTTGTGCAACAGCATTTACTGGCGGTTCCTTAAAATCTTGCTGCTACTTTAGAAGCTGCTACAAATATTTATCCAAGCATTAACTTTATTACGTTTTCTGCAGAAGACTGTTCTGCCTTGTTCTCTTTGACATTAAGGGATGTGGGGAATTTCTTTTCCAGCATGCCCTGAACTTAATTTTGCTTCTAACCTTGAGGCAGTTTATTGAAAATCCAGAGGTGATTGTTTTCTTACAGCCTAAGTGATTAATACTTAGTGGTAAAAATTTCTTTGTCCTTGTGTAAAGAACTTTTTACTCACAGGAGGAACAAAGATTGACAACAATCAGAAGATTCAAACTTTGCTTTTGTTTAATAAATACTAGCTCAGTAATAAAATACAGTTATGAGATTTCTGTAATGTACCGTATTATTGACATTCATCAGAATCCAAAGACACAAGGAAATTAATTTTCTGTATGAGATTCAGATTGAAAAAAAAAATGATGGTGCTGGGAGGTGTGTATTTTTTGAAAGAGAAAAATTATCTTCCATTTGGATTTACAATTAAAGAGCAGGGAGATGCTGGGAAACTACAAGCCAAAAGTGATTAAAAGGGACAGTGGCTTGTCTCAAATGGGAGCAGTGGTGAAATCAGGATGAGTATTCACATTCCAAGGCTTTCACATCCCTTCCTCACTGCCTGAATCTTGTCACCTTTCTACACTCCTGGCTCTGTAAATTCCATATTTTCCTGGAGTCTCCATTTGGCATCAGTGGGGACCCACAAATTGTTTGTACACACCCAAGGAAAGCAGATGCTCCAATCTCAAAGACTAATTTAAAAGCAACAATAAATATAATTAAACAGAATAGGGGGAAAGGGAAATAGCCATCAGACAAGTTCAAGCACAAGCCAGCCTAATCACATCTTGAAAGAAAAGCATTTATTTCACAGTTACAGTATTGGAATAAACATGTCAAGTAATTTTCACAGGAATCTAAAACCCAATAACAATAAATGTGAAGCTCATAGAAACTTGAGAATTCCATTCTGTGGAAATTATGACATCTTCAGAAGAGATTTGTTTTACTGAAATGAAACAAAGCCAATTTTTGACATTTCTCACAAAATTTAATTGCCTGAAACATTCCTTAATTGTTTCAGTTCAATCAAGACATTTAATCTTGTTTTGATGCATAGGAATATTTCTAGCTCATTTCACTACTGAAATCCAACATATACATGTAAAGGGAGAAAAACTGTCTTTTAAAATTAGGGTTTGGTTATGTTTCTTAAATTAAAAATGTAAAAAGAAAAGAACAACCATCAACTATTCAAAACAGGAACTTGGCACTCCTTACCAGTACCACTGTACTGGTAATTTGGAGTTAGTCTGGTTATCTTTGACAATCTGATCTCTCATTACCAGTTGTCTCCAGCTTCCTTACTGGTAATTGCAGAACTGAGCAATACTTATTTACCAGAAATCTGTGAGCAGTTCATCTTGATGATTGATCCCAGTTCATGTGACATAGTCAGGAGGCCACATTTAGGTCAGGAACCCAAGTCCCAGGTAGGTCTCAGGCTGCTCAGGAAATAAATCCATGTAATCAGACTCTATTAAAGCCATCAAGTTACAAGAAGAGTCACAAAGGAATGGGTAAGACAATTAAAACCAGGAATAGCAATGCTCAAGCTTTTCTAAAATCAGAAACCGAGCTGCTGAATTATTTCTAGGATGTTCAATTTTTCATACTTTGAGAACAAAATATTGTCAAAATCATCAGTTTTAAAAAAAAAAAAAAAACGTTGACATTTTACTGCAAAAGAATATTCCATATGTGAATTGTAAAGACTTTTGCAGTCCAAGATTAGGATTCAGCTCCATATTTCAGCTGCAAGCCTGGGCCAATAAATGGGGTGGAAAGTCTACCAAAATTTCTTACTACTTATTGAATTATTTGAGAGCATTAGAATACTGGAGGGGAAAAGAAAGGAAGGTGGAGAAGGGGAAAAAGAAGATATTCTATTTCTGCTCTATCAGGAGTGATCAGTGGTTTAGGAAACCTGACATGCAGGGGAGGAAAACAGGAACTGACCTTTCTGTCAAAGAAGCAGAGATGAAAGAGGCAGAATGCATCACTCTGCATTCTGACTGAGGCAAGAAACAATGGCTTGAACTGAAATAAGGGAATTTAGGCTTGGAAAAAGCCTAAATTTAGTGGGGAAAAGTACTTTTTAAAAAAATGTTTTAACAAACAAACAAAAAATTAACCCAAAAAAGCCTTCCAAAAAAAGTTGTCTTTCTAAGAGGAACACTAAAGAAGTCTGGGATAGACAGCACAGGAATTAGCTATTCCCTCTACATGTCCAAAAATATTTCATGTTCTCAAAAACAGTCCCAACATCCATCACAGAATAACACAGAACAGTTGATCCTGTGCATTTCCAGCTCTGTTTTCTCTCGTAGTCTGGAAGACATAGAAAGACATTAATTCAGATCACATAAATTTTACAGAGGTTAACCTTGATTAAGAAGCAAAGAGGTAAAGGACTTTCCTAGAAGGGTTCCCATCCAAGTTCCTTTGGATACCTCAGTTCCCTGGGTGGCTTTTTATGTCCCTGAATTTTTCGCGCCAGATCCTGGCAGCAATTTCGGAAGAGCATTTCTGCCCACTGTTTCTATCAGCACCACCCACAAAGCTTCCTCTGATGCTTCTGATCTCTGTGAGGAAGGGAAGAAAGAAATCCAAGCCTCAGCTTGCCAACGTTGTTGCTGAAGCAATGCATTATTCATGTGTTTGTGCCAGAGAGTGGTGAGTTTAATGTGCAGAGATGAGCCTGGAGAACTGTGGGGTCATTGCTGGGGATGGGACATGCTCTGCCTGGCTCTGCAGTGGTTTGTGCTGGTTGCTGCTGTGCCAATGTTCCTGTACAAAAATGCAACCCCAGGGACTGTTAGAGCCTCTTGTTTGCACTGCATTTTTGGGTTGCAGATCCTGCCATCACGTCACATTGGTGGTATTCACCAGTTGCTCTTGGGAAACCTTAATGAGATGAAAAAATGTTGTCCAATCTCATTTCAAATCCCTCTGGGAAAGGAAATACAGAAGCATAGAATCACAGAACGAAAAAATACCTCAAAGATCATCCAGTTCCAGCCCTGTGCCATGGGCAGGGACACCTTCCACCAGACCAGGTTGTCCCAAGCCTTGTCCAACCTGGCCTTGAACCCTTCCAGGGATGTGACAGCCACAGCTTCTCTGCCAATATTTCACACTGTCCCTTAAGTTTTTAGCATCAAGAAAGCAGAGTCCAGAATAGGCAGAATTATTTTACTTTAGCTGACAGTGAAAATATAGACATAAACTTGATACTATGTTATAACACCATAAAGAAATTGTGGATACCAAAAGGAAAAAACACAGGATTGTCAGTCTAGAGACAAGGAAGAGGCTGAAAGGCTCATCTCATTGCCAGTGTGCAGGGAAAATGGAGAATTATTTTAACAAACTAGAGAGTGATTTGTCAAAACGATAACAAAACCCTGCAATTAGGCACCAAAAACATGTAAGAGGGATGAAAATTCCTCAAATTGCTGGGGGAAATTATCATGAGAACAGGATTCTGCAGTTTAACCAGTCAAGGCTAGGCAAGATTGAGTATTTCAGGGGTTTTTTTTATTAAAATGCCATTGCACTGCCCTTCATCACCTCTGCTGGGGTGTAAACCAAATAGAAGCCTATTTATACTATTATTCCCTATATTAACATAAAACAATGTAACATTTCTTCAGCCAGCATAATTTTTACCCACTGCATTGACTTCCATTAGGACTGTTTGAAGACCTTCCCCATGGTTCATAAATGTTGAGCCACTGTTCTACAGGATAATTTCTTATGCTACATGTGGTGCCACTAAAGTCATTAATTTCCTGTGGAATAAGTGATGTTTAGTCTAACTTGCAATTCTCTGCAATATATTTCTCCCTGCTGTAGCTGTAAAGGCTAATAAGAACTTTGATTGTGCAAATCAGAATAATTGGGGTGGTGTGTTAAGATTATTTCCCTTTCGTTTAGTTCCAATGGCCCCTAGTGCAAGAAGGAGCATTGCAAATCATATAATGTTCAAAAAAATTATTATAATGGCACAAAATGAACCTCTGCATGAGAAACAGAAAGAGCTCGATCTCTTTAGTTCAGCCCAAAGAAAGTTAAAGGGGCCATAATGAGATTATAAATTTCTATTAAGGGAAAATACATTGTGTAACAGGTGCTTTCAGTTAGGCAGAACAGTGAGTACAAATTTAAAAATGCTTGTACCAGGCACCCAAAGAATCATTTGGTTTCCTGTATGTTGGAAAAGTGTCTGTCAGACAAAGATGAGGTTAATGTTGGCAAATGCAGAGGGAAATGAAGTTATGCCTTTTAATTGCAAGGGTAGTGAAGCACCAAAACTTATTAAAGTCACGGTAGATTCTCCATTAATGGGCAGGGGCAAGGGGTTTCCTTAAACTTCAGGGTATTGTTCAAATTGTAATGAACTCCAGGAAAACTCCTGGTTTCTCTGCTATGGGAAATCAAATTAAGAAACTCCAGTTGTTCCTTCTGACTATAAGAAGTTGTCACTGGTGCACAGAGCTGGTCAGGGTCCCTCAGCCTTTGCACTGCTGTGTTTTCCACTCAGCTTGCGAAAGGGAGGGAGGAAAAATGCCATGAGACACTTGGATATTGCTGAACTGACAGTTTTTGCTTCCTCCACACATGGGCAAATAGAAACAAATGAACCTAAAAAGATGGCACAGAATCACAGACAAGGTTGGAAAAGACCCCTAAGATAGATTCCAACCATTTACCCAGCATTGCCAAGCCCACCACTAAACCATGTCCCTCAGCAACACAGCTACATTTTTTGGGAACACTTCCAGCCTGTTATAGCATTCCATCTAGGACTGCTAAATCTGAGAAAACAAATTCAGGCACAGAACTCCATATTCCAAAACTGGAAGAACCACCTACTTCATCTCTTACCCATCAAGGATGACTCTCAAAAGCACAGCAGCTGATTTATTCAGGGATGGTTTATTTATTGCCAAGCATCTTTTATCATGTGCAGAGGTTTCATTCAGCTGAAAAACCTACATAATCATTTCCAATCACAACAGTATAATGCCCATTAATTTGTCCAGGATTTGTCAATGATGAGCTAATGTATAACATTAGGGTGAACACCATCTTAATGCTGTTCTTGCTGCTGTTCAGTGCTCAGTAAACTCAACTTTTGTTATCAAGACACATTTGTAAATAAACAATCCCATGCTTATAAGGCTCCCTGAGCACCACATCAAGCATTAAATGAGGTTGTTATTAATGTGAGCTCCACCACTTCTGGTGATGAAGCTGAGAATCTCCAGGCTGCAGGAGGATGAAAGCAGAAAAATTTTAATAAATGCTTTAGCCAACACTGGCACAGACCAGCCAGCTTTGACCAGGGTAACAAGAACCAGTGTTTGCCTCACCTTCCCTAAAAATAATATTTTTTCCTTATATATATAGGAATACCCTGTATTTCTCTTCATGCCTATTTATTCTCATCTTGGTCACTGAGAAGAGTCTGACTGCATCTTCTTTATCCCCCCACACTGCTGTTTAAATGCACTGATGAGATTCTTGCCCTCTCTGTGGGCAAACCTCTCTGGCTAGTTCAGAGATCAAAAGAATGAGATAGGGGGTGTTGACATCTGTGCAGTGGTTTCATGTCAGTCAAAATGAAGATTTAAATCATTTCCCCATTTTCAAACTAAGTCAGACTCTTCAAGATGATGCAGCTTCTGTGTCACCCAGAAGGGTAAAGGTGGTGCCAAGGATGAGAGTGCAGCCCTTCACTCAGTGTCTGGGCTGCTACATTTATTCCATTTCTAGGACAGCTGATGGGTCTGGAAAAACAGTCTCCAAACCAGGCAAAGCCAGAAAAAATTCATTCACAGATTTTACTGTCCTTCCAGCTTGGAAATCAGATGGTTAATTTTTATCCAGGTGACAACATCTACCTTTTTATTCAGGTCATGACACCTACCCTTGCTTAAGTCCTGGCTTAATGAGTTCACTTGTATCCCTCAAAAAATTCTGCAGGTCCAGGCTTAGATCTAAAATGGATAAAAATGGGCAGCAAACCCTCCTCTCACCAGCCCAGCACAAGGAACCCACTTTGCAAATCCCATAAAATCAGATCTCCCAAAACCTTACAGATGTGTCTGGTTAAGATGTTTTTGCTGCTGCATGATCAAATGAGTCTGAAAATCATGGCTTTTTCTTCATGCTCTCAGGACCTAACATTAACCAAGTTCTCTTCTTAACCCAAGTGCTTCCTGCTTGACATTTATCTGCAGCTTTGGCTCTAAAAGTCGATTTGCACCATCTGTTCTGTTTTCCTGGAGGGAAATACCATCTGGATTTGCCATTGTTTGAGGATTAGCTACAAGTAGCATCACACTCTGCTTTTTCAGCTGTTTGGTCTGGAGAAAGATTCACCTGTTTCAGTGATTTGACTTATTATATGTTTGAATTCTCATTAATCCAAAATTTCTGGTTTAAAGAACCTGTTTTATCCCAGTGGTGATGGATTCCAGCCATTGGGTACCCCTACCTGGAGCAACTGTGAAAATCTTGTTGAGGTCCATCGAGTTGGCAAAAGTCAAGCCAAGACCACAAATCCCCATTTGCAAAAGGTGCAATCCATTTTCCTTGCCTCATGTATATTAACTGCTCTTGGCACAAAAAAAACATCAAAAATAGATATGGAAAGAAATATATAGGAGAATTCCATACTGAGAAAAAAAGATATTTTAAAACCATATTTGATTGTAACACCTATGTGACCGGTTTTAGTGTCTCTGCAGAAGAATGGGTTAGAAAGATATGTCTGATGAAAAAAGGTCTTGCTCAAGAAATGTCTTGAAAAATTAATTTTAAAAAATTAAAAGCACTAAAGTAATAATGGCCCTGATCTTTCTTCTCCTTTCCTGGCTGGAAATCCCAGCCTATTAAGGAATTCTTTTTGGATGAAGTTATTAAAATGTGATATAACACTCTTTTTCCACAGAAGCTACAAAATTTTCTGGCCAAGTGCTCCCTTGAAACAGTGAGAATTCTGTACTGGTGGAATAAGGAAAGACATCAAAGAATTGCAAACAAACTTTGTTAAATATACAAAAAATAGTCTAGTGAGGTTATAACAAGAACTTCACTGCTTGTTGACACATTTTGCAGGTTCTGCACTTACTACCCTCAGCCCAAAGATGAGGGGAACCTTTTCAGCTCAGAACATGAGCAGCAAGATTCTCAAATCCAAGAGCAGATTTAGGCAGAGCTCCAGTCTTATTTCAGAGGGGAAAAAAGGCTATTCACAGGAGCATGTAGTGACAGGACAGAGGGAAATGGCTTTAAACTGAAATAGGTTTAGATTACTTATTAGAAAAAAAAATTCACTCTGAGGGTGGGGAGGCCCTGGCACAGGTTGCCCAGAGAAGCTATGGCTGCCCCATCTCTGGAAGTGTCCAAGGCCAGGTTGGATGGGACTTGGAGCAACCTTAGTGGAAACCTGTCCATGGCAGGGGGTGGAATGAGATGATCTTTGAGGTCCCTTCCAACCATTCCACGTTTCTGTGAAGAGCTGCTCCACCCTGATGGGGTGATCAGGTGAGGGTCTAAGTCCTTCTCCCCATCACTGGCAAGAGCTACAGGGATTTTTTTTCTCTCCTCTCACTGTTTGCTTCTCCTCCTTTCCAGGATCACCAAACCAGCTCAGTAATGAATTTCCCATTCTATTCTCCATTACTCAGGAGAATAGAAATGCCATGTGCTGGTGTTTAGGCAGCAGCAGACACTTGTGTGTCACCCCCAGCAGAGCAGAGTCCACAGCACCCTTTAAACACAGCACCCACCTTTAGGAGTTTCCATTCTGCCTTTGCTGCTTGGTTCCTCCCTTGTTAATGTGCTGAGTTCACCAGGCAGGTAAAAAATGTTTGTCTGGGGCCTGAAAATTCCCTCTGCTCTGTGCCAAACAGGTGGAAGCATCCTGAATGTGGTAATTAGGATCTCCTGTGAGCACTGCCTGTGTCTTCACTCTCCCCATTGCTCTCCAACCCTTTGTGCCATTTCTTTGGTGTGGGAGACACCTGCCCAGCACTGACAGCTGGGGCAGAGAATCTCCTGGTGATGCAAAACCTCCTGCAGAAGCACCTGGTGGCCACAGGACAGCCTCAAAAGTATCTCAAGGGGCATGAGAGAGCTGTGTGTGGAACCTGAAATATTAATTCACAGTCATCCAGGCACAGTCATCATGGAAAAACAGGGCTGTGCTGAGCATATTTGTATTAATAGAGAAAATGTGGGGTTTGATTTTACCTTGTATTTGTTTATGTTTGCTTTGTCCCCTACAAACTGAAAGGACATGAGACAAAAGTGATCAGAGGCATGAGGAATAACCAGAGGAATCAGAAACCCACAGCTTGACAACAAAAGACCCCACAGTGGGTTTGTCAAAACTGCCTCTGTTATAATACTTCTCTCTGCAACAGAAAATCTGAGCACAGCAAAACCAAATGAAACTAATAAAATAAAAAATATGGGTAAGTGCATAAAGGAAATTTAAAAAAAAAAAGAAAGGAAATTACCTGAGGTTTTATGTCACCTGGTTTTTTTTTAATACCCAAATCTCATCCGCCTAGAGAAGAACGTGTCATCCCTGTGGTTTATATTTCTCTAAGTAAAGTTATTAATCTGTTTAAACTGCTCTAGACTGTAATTATCACTCTTTTCTGTGAAACCAAAGCTTGAAAATTTTTATTCTTTGGTATTATTTACTGAAGCTGTCCCTGACTCAACAGCAACCTCATAATAAAAACTGTAATCAATATCTTATAATGGAATTTTTTTTAGGTAAATTAGCTTTTATTCCACAGACACCAATACATTTTCTTGTTTTAGTGAGCCTTTTCTCTCTGGCTATCTACTCCCTTTTCATTTAATCTCAAGTCAAAGACCAGATTTCATGATTTATTTTGAAAGGAAGCAAAACAAATGGAATTTTCAGATGAAGGGGAGTGTCTGTACAGTGGAATCAAGGGGGACCCAGGACACCTGAATCTCTCATCTGATATGATTTGGGGGACCTGAGACTGAAGACAGCTTTCATTTCAAGCTGAAGCCACCTCTCTTCTTCCAGCCATGGCTGTGCCTTTTACTGAAATAAAATGGGTAATCTTTGTTACAGCTCAGCTGTAACTCAGGAAAGAGGAGCAGCTGCAAGAAATGAACTGTAGAGCAATACTGAACTTCTGTCCATGCTGATTACTGTAAACAATATTCCAGACAGGGAGAGCTCACACCCCCTGTGAAAAACCCTCTAAACTCTGAAAAATACAAAACCCAGAGCAAACTTCTTGCTATCATCCTGGCTTTCCTGAGTCATTATTTTCAATTAGTATTTTAAAAATATAAATAATCAATTTTTTTTCTTCCTAATTATTTTAAAGCTGTAAAGAAAGCACTGCTGTGTGTAATAGAAATGAATGACCAATATTAAGGACTGAACCTGTAGCAAAACCAATAAATTTTATTATTCCAATTGATGGGCAGTAAGGTTACAGTGAGGATATTTCAAAAGTTTCAAAGAAATCTTTATCAAAACCTTCATTAAATAAAAAAAAAAGATGTGCAGTTTGAAACAGTCAACAAATTATATTCAGACTGTTATGCCGTGTGTTAAAATAATAGAAATTAAATTGAGAAGCTTCCAGGAGCCATGCAAGACTGAATTGAAATGTGATGGATGGGTTCAGAGATATGAAACTCATTGGAATAAAAGAGGTAAAAGGATGAAATGACAACAGGAAACTGTTCAGAACCACAAATGAGCTTGATGGAAAAAGAAAATGGGAAAAGCAGCACTCTGGAATTGCAGAGCAGGAGGCATCTTCATTGTCGTGTTGCTGCTGCCTCAATCTGGTGTCCAAGTTCATGTAGTCTGGAAGTCCCCATGTGCTCCAGGGCTTCTTTAAGGTCCCTGGATTTGGCCAAAATCCAGCAAAACCAACAGAAAATAAATCAATGTCCTTATTGCGTACCCCCTGTTTTTGTTCATGGACAGGACAGAGCCAGAGCTGCTTCCCACCAACCCCCTGTTCCAAGTCTCTGCCCCCACGAGTCCCAAGGAAGACAAATTCACCCCAGCCCAGAACTCATGGGTGACACGGCAAAAGCTCATCTTGATCCTGCATCAACATTTCCTTCCTCTCCAGAGGCTTTTCCAAAGTTTCCCACATCCCCAGCTGAGCAGACAGATGAATTCAGCACCCCACTTTCATTTCTCATTCCACTGCCAAGGTGAAGCAGTCAAGGGCTAAACTTCTCCCTGTTTTACCCTCTACAAACTCACAACTCAGTTTTTTTATTGCTATAAGGAGTTTGCACTCTGTATAAGACTTGTATAAATCTTCTCTTTTTTCACGGGGGTAGGTGGTATTTATGGTGTGTTTAGGAGCTGCATGGGAAAAGGGACAGAAAATTTATGCCAACCTTCCCATCCTGCAGTGTCCAGGCCATTTTCAGTATGTGGAAATGCTCAGCTCTTTGGAGGAAGGCACTCTGAGGGATCTCTGTACGGCAGCCAATATTTTCTTAATGTCCTGTTAATATTTAAACAACAAATCTGTCAACAGATTAATTGGCCCTGCCACTTTCCAGCAGTTTTATGGGCACTTCAAAGCAGCAGCAGACTATTGCTAAAAAGAAGAGTGTAGCATTGAAATATGCATGCATGCAAGATAATATGTTTATTAAGGACCCTTAAGAAAAGGCAGAATTGTAATCATGCTGGTTCTTGTGCTGAACTCCCAAAGCTTCCTGCTCTCTCTAGAGAAGTGTTGACAGAAAGAGGTCATCAAAAATATTTAGGAATTACTTGGGCACTTTTTCCCATGGCAGAGAAGACGTTGATGTCAAGGACCAAACATAAACTGGAACAAGCAAGGAGGGAGAGATTTTAGATAATGTAGGAAGACATTTTGTGGAACCAAAGAATCATTAAGGTTGGAAAAGACCTCTGAGATCATTGCGTCCAACTGTTAACTCAGCACCAGCTCTCTCTGGAGATTCTCCTACCCCTTTCTCAGCTGCTGCTGAGGGAACCTGGACAGTTTGGATTTCAACTGATGCTCAAAATCTCAAGTTTGGGGAAGGGAACTTTACCTCTGGTGTACAGCACTACTCAAACCTCACTTACTTAAATTCAATGGCTTTCCCACCTCTGTTTTGATTGACACATCACAGTTAATTATAGGAATAATTCAGTGAAGTGCGCATAGATTAAAGCATGTGCTTGCTCAGATCCATGCCAATTGATCTGGGAAAAAATTTGCAAGAGTAACAGACACCACAGTGCATAATTCCCCTGCTCCACTCATTAGCCAAGCGTGTACGAGTTTCAGGAGCAGTGATCCAAACTTATTTGCTCTGCAGAAAGATAAAATCCACAAACGAGTGGGGAAGAGAGGAAAATGGGCACAGAGATAGAAACTGCAGCCCCTAATTGATCCTTCACAAAATGTATTTACATTGTTTTTATTCCCCCGTGAATTCATTAGCTCTCACTTAGCACTATCCTTTGGTCAAATGCTCAGGGAGGAAATAAATTGAAGCAATTTATTCTAGGACTATAAAATACTGCTTTATTTCTATCTTTTGACTATACAAGCTATGAAAGCAGTTACTCTTTGGAAGAGAAATAGTTCTTCTCCTGGCCTCCAGAGGTTTTCCAGAAGAAGCTCACACAAATGTGTGGCTGTGTGTGTGCAAACTCTTGGCAAATTTCATAACAATTTCAGGGTGTCATTACCAACAGCTCAGGAACAAAATACAATCAAGGCACTTGAAGTTTTCTGACAATCCTCCAAGCTTTTTTTTTTTTTTTTGGTAACCTTTCTCACTGGCACTGCAGATTAGATGGGGTTAATCAAACCCTCTTGTGCTCCATCACATTTCCTTCCCTGTCCAGAGGGTGAGTGAATAGACAGAGCTGTATTTTGTGTTTACAGAGACTCACAGCTCTTAATTTTACTTTTAATTATAAGCAATCAAGTAATACTTGTATTCATTCAGCAGCTGTTCAGTGCCTCTCTGGTGAAGCAGGTACCTGTCCATTTGGGAGCAAAGACCATATTTCTGCAATATCTAAACAAAAAGGATTTTGAGATTTACCACTGGGAAAAGTTTTTAAAGTTTAACTACTTACTCTACCAAGCCATCACTCCTTGTTTAATGAGTGTTTACTGGCTGTATCTCAGGGCTGCTTCTTCATTGTGGATTTCTGTAATTAACATTTCACTTAAAACTTAACACGATTATTTGTCTTTTCACCTGCTGTCTGAACTGAAAAGTGAATAAAAAAAATAAAAAGACACATTCTGAGATATATGCTGCTTGCTTTTATTTCCCTTGCTGGGCTGTTATTGAACACACACTCCTTTCTCCTGCAGTGCAATGTTTCAAATGCCAGTAGCTTCCATTGAGTTTGAACTTCAGAAATGGGCAATTTCCGAACTTCCAAAAGTCATTGATCCTCTAGAAGCTCATTAAAGTTGCTCCTGAATACAACACTATTTCTGCAATCACTTTGCCAATTAATGCCAGTGTCACATATCAGTAACTTTGTGAAAGGCCATGACCTGATTATTTGGAATAAGAGACTATTCCTGGTTTTAACAAAGGAGCTACATCAATAGAGCTTTGATAAGATTCTGCTGTATGGCTGCAAATAAACTGGCTCTGCATCATGTGTAATTTATTTACTGACAGAAGAGACAAATTCTCTCGTAGAACCCCTCTTGGCTGGAAAGCATCATTCTTTCTTTCTCAGCCTTTCCAATGGAAGAGAGGAGTATTATTTCCAGATTTTTTTTCTTAGTATTATTATTTTTTGTTGTTGAAGTTATCACTAAAATACATTTCTCTTCTCTCTGCACAGGGAATGAGAATATAATTTGGGGATTTCTGTCTTCAAAGGAAAGATAGCAATGTTTGATGAAGAGATATAATTACAAGGAAACCCAGGTATGGTTATAAATAACACCTTCAAGTGTGTCCGTTCACATTTCTCTGTAGACTGTGTTACAGCTTTAAGTATTAGCAGAAGTCAGCTGAGAATTTACAATTTCCAGGCTCAAATAGAAACAGCTTCTCCTAAACTGTACAAGAGCTTAAAATGCAATTATAAATCATGTATTTAATTACAATGTCTCTGTGTACACAGAATATTCCAGTTAGCATAATCAATAGGAAAGACAGAGAAAGCATCAGTGTGAGCTCTGAAATCTCAGATATAACAGTTAATTTACCCAACACAAGCACCAAGCCAAGACAGCACTCCTCAAATCTCAGTTGCAGCAATGAACTTCTGGGAGAAGCATTTTGCCTTCAGAATACTTTTCACTTAGTTTTGAAATTTTTAGTTCAGAAGAAATGAAAGGAAATTGTCTGTTTGCAGTCTCCTACATGCAGATACTAAAAACCCCAAGGGACACAGTCCTTTGCAGTCTGCTTTCACCAGACCTGCTCCAGGGGGTTGTACTGGATCATCTCCAAAGATCCATCCCTAAATAATCCGTTCCATGATTCTGTGAAGTTCTGGATAGTTATCCCAGAACAACATGAAAAACAGCTCTCAGTCAAAAATCATTTAGTGGCTTATATTTCTAAGCACCTAAATTTCCTAACAGCAGGAAAAAAGCAAGAATCATATTGTTGGAGAATTATACCAATAAAACAATCTTAAAAAGCCTTAAGAAGAACTTTAAGAAAGATCAAGCAGATGTGTGGAAGTGTTTTTTAGGTTTTGGGGGTACTTCTAAAGACATCTTCAACGGTGATTTTAGCTGAACTGGATGGAGATTTTCAGAATATTTCTTTACTAGGAAAGCAGTTATTCTAGTACAGACAGGTAGGATGAAGCAAGACAAAAAATAACAGTTAAATGACTAAAGAATTAACCTTAAATTACTCTAATTAACCTAGAGATAAATTGGTCCTTGCCACTTTATTCTGCCATCATACTATGGTTTTTATAAGTTATTTTTATTGGCCAATCCATCTTCAATTCGACTTTCCTTCTTAAGTCCTCATTACTATTCCCCAGCTCAAAAGCTTTTTTTTTTTTTTCCACTGGACATGTTAAATGGGGGAAAAATAAAATGGATCAATACAGCAACTCAATTAATTCCTCATCTTAAATTCTAATAAAATCAATTTGGAGAAGTGTCGTATCGTTAAGCTTACATCACAATGCAGTAATTAGTAACAACTTTCATCTTGCTTGCTCCTTTGAAGATTTTAATGGCAATCAATTAAACATGCTTTGCTTCTCCATTAAAGACTTCCAAAATAGAAATTGGATGAGAAGTTAAAGATAAGGTGGCTGACTGCACAATCTCCCCACCCACTCCCATTTCAAACATTCCCCCCAAAATGTGCAGACTCACCATTAAAAAGTTAGCATGAGCACAGTAACCAGCAATAAGTTTTCAGTGACTACATCATGTTTTAATAGAGTACTGCAGCACTTTGGGATTTGCATATTTACCAAGCAGAAATTTTGGTGTGGCTCACTGAGCTCAAATCTCTTCTCATGTTTGCACCCAGACACCTTTAGGAGTTCAGCTACTTTTTAATTAAAAGGATTCAAAATAACCTTCTCTCTGTACTATTTAAATTAAAATGTTTCTGCAGGTCTTAGAGAGAAAAGGATAAATTTTACATGCTGTTTCATTAATAGTCATAGCTGCAGATTAGCAGTGATCCCTCTATACCAGGTTCTACACAAAAACAATAAAAATAAAAGAGGACAGAGTCAGGTTCAAATTTTCTACAGTTTAAGCATAAATCATCAGGTACCTCCATTAATTTTTCTCCTGCTAGGGATTTATGCCCAGGAGGAATTTGCATTCAAAAAGAAAACATGCACACCCAGTCAATGGCTGAACATCCAATTAGCTGCACTTGCTCTCCCCTGCTTCTGTCTGACAGCAAAGAAATCCAAATTCCTTAATTGTTTATGTTTTGCCTTATTAAACCCCAGCAGCATTTTCCAGCTGTCAGAGCTGCACACGCTGTCCCTGGTGGTGTCCCCGCATGGACCCCACATCTTCACACCATTCCCACCCTTGTTATCACCCCATGGTGCCTGAAATGGCATTTGAGGGGGTTTGTTCAGGTTTTCTGAATTGTTCACTACACGTGTATTAACACTTACATAACAGAGTATAGAATCTTAGAATGGTTTGGGTTGGAAAAGGACCTTGAAGATCACCTCATTCCAATCCCCCTGCCATGGGCAGGGACAATTTCCACCAGACCAAGTTGTCCAGAGCCCCATCCAACTTTACCTTAAGCACTTGCAGGGATGGGGCAGCTTCTCTGGGAAACCTGTGCCAGTGCCTCACCACTCTCACAGGGAAGAATTTTTTCCAAATATCTAATCTAAACGTACTTTCCCTAATTTTGAAGCCATTTCCCCTTGTCCTGTCACTCTATGTTCTTGTGAAAAGTCCCTCTCCTTCTTTCCTGTAGCTCCTTTCATCAGAAGCAGATCAGAGTTATTGCCACTGAGATCATCACAGCACAATAGAGGGTTTGGATTAACTCCAAACCACGAATACCATTTATTCTCCAGGTCTCTCTTTTGTCTCTTGTTATTTCTGTTCATTCATTTTACTATCTGCCCTTTCTACAGTCAAAGAAAAGACTAACATTTAAGTAAAAAGCTCTTCCAAGAATTGAACAACTTGTTCTTTAGTCGATGTCATTGGAATTTTATAGATAAAACTATTTCTGGGTATGTCAGTAAAAAAGACCTCATTGTGCCAACATTTGCAGTCAGCCTGAGTATTGATGAAAATATGAAATGGTATAATTAGAGTTCTTTGTTATAATTAGAGTTCATCACTCTTTAGTTCATTAAAAGTTAGCATTTTGTTGAAAATGTAAGATCAGCTTTTGTTAAACAATTTTTAAAATTCTTCCTTGGACATCTTATGAAATATTAGAATGTGAAAGCAATTCTATGCTTAACTTTTCATGAACTTTCTTACTCTTTGAATAGAAAGCACAGAAAAAGTTAGGAAACTGCTTTAAGAGGGATATAATGCAGTCATAGCTGGAGAAAAAAAAATTTAGAAGGAGGAACAAGAACCAAAGAAAAAAGAGCAAAACCAGAAGTAGAAGAGAGGAAAATTTTCTTTAAAAAAAATAAAAAATAAAAAAAAAAAGGCAGCTCAGAGAAAGCACCTCAGATTTAAAATTATTGGTTTACAACATTTCTAAATAAAATTGCATTCTTCAATCAAAACCTTGTGTGATCTGGGTTCACCTCATCAAAAGATCTAAAGGTCTGCACCTGAACTAGAAATTAATGTGCATTTAGAGTCAGAAGAAAAAAAAATAGTTCATCTTAGGGCATAACTCAGATGTTAAAAATCAGTCAGATTGATAATGTCTGTTCCTTTGCAGTGCCTACAGCATGAGGTTGGTGTTTCCAACACTGAGCAAGGCACCACCAAGGGAGGTGACATTGATGCCACCTCTGGGTTTTCAGCCCTGTCAATGTCACAGGAAATCTTGTTTAGAAAGAAGAAAGGTGAAGGTTCAAACATCTAAGAACCCACAGGCAGGTGGAGGCTGTGACAGGATGAGACAGTGGATAGGTTGGGTTTGTGAAAATCACAGAATCACAGAATGGTTTGGGTTGGAAGGAATCTCAAAAGTCATCACATCCCATGGGCAGGAACACCTTCCTCTAATCCAGGTTGCTCCAAGCCCCATCCAGCCTGGATTTGGACACTCCCAGGGATGGAGCAGCCACAGCTTCTCTGGGCAATACCTCAGAGGTTTTCTGTCTCCACAACAGCACAGCTGGAACCATCCTCAGGTAATTTTTCAGAAACTGATGTTGACAGTAACTTAACCTCAACTTCCCTTGTATTTCATCAATATCCCCAGTTTTTACATCAAAAGATCAAATGGTTGAAAAATCACTTTTTATATTGCTCAAGAGGTCCTTGCACTCAGAAGAACATTGTGCTTTTACTGCATAAAATTGCTCCAGACACCCAGAAATTTAAAGGAAAATATGTTAAAGAAAGGTGATATAAATATCTGACAAACTAATTTCATGTCAGAGCCTGACCTTGACTTTGAACAGGTCATCAGAACTGAGCCATTTTCAGAACAGAAAATGTGAGCCCCTCTACAGTTCTTGGATATTTCACAGAAAGCCTCAGCAGCTGCATCCCCTCAGCCACTGCCAGTGCTGCTGCTGGGTTAAATAAAGATACAGGGGCACTGGTAATTGGAGTCTGTTGAAACAGAGGTCTGAGAGAACTCCCACACACCTCTAGAGAGATCAGCACTGCTTTAAAAATTACCAACCCACTGCAAGTCCATCACTGAGTTTGTATTTTCAAGATAGAGGATGGGGAGCTGCTTGCTCAGAAAGTTTGAGGGAAAAAATTAGACTGAACTAATTTCCATTAACCCTGACATGGGATCTGCCCCAGGGACAGCAATCACAGGATGTATTTGTCAGCCGCAAAGCCCTGGAGAAACTGTTTGCTTGCAGAAGTCAGATCACAGTTCAGGAGTTGGATGTACAGACCCCAAGCTCACAAACAGCTCCCTGGCTGAGCAATAAATCCCATTTAAACTTGTCCAGAGCACTGAGCTGGATGTGAATTCCCTCACAAAACAACTTTGTACGTCCTTCCCTACAAGGCCTTTCCACAGCTCCTGCTAATGCATTTCTGGCATGGCAAAATGGGGATGCCATCCCTGGAAGTGCTCAAAGCCAGGTTGGAAGGGCTTGGAGAAACCTGGGATAGTGGAAGGTGCCCCTGCTCATGGCAGGGGGTTGGAACTAGGTAATCTTTAAGGTCCCTTCCAAACCAAACTGCTCTGTGATTTTGTCATTATTCAGTGTTTTATTCATCCAAGTAACTGTAATGGCACCACAAGTCATTGCAGACACTGGGAGAGAAGGCAGGATAAAGTTCAGTCAAAACATTGAGCCAAAAACACCTGAGCAATGCTCACCTTCCAAACACCCACCATGGGATATTCACCAAGGTCAGAATTCATGCCAACATCCCATGAGACCTTTGTGTTGGGGCTCCTGAGCTGCTAAAGGCTGTGCTTTTGTTGTGCCCTAGAGAGAAATCAAGCAGGAAGGAAAGACTATTTGATACTAGAAAGAAATGTCAGTATTTCTTGCTGTGTGAGTTAAATTCTGATTGAGTATCGCAGTATCCTGCAAATCTGTGCCATTCACAACCAGGTACCTGAGATTGTAGCAATAAGAAGTGCAACACATCTTCTACCATTTGTCAGCAGCACAAGGCTCCCCAGATTTTGTAACAGAAGTTTTACAGACAATTAACTGGCTAATGTCTAAAAGTCCCCCAGGTGTTATTTTACTGTGTTAACCTAAAGGAATGACAATATCTGATCAGAAGATGAATTTTCATGTAATGGCCTGATAAAAGTCTTAATTTAAAAAAAGGGGGAAAGGGCCTTTTTTACTGTTTCTGTTTTTAGATAAACATGCAACTCTCTTAAAGAAGAGCACATCATATAACTATATTATCTACTTGTAGCCACAGCTGGAATCTGGTCTTTCTGCAGAAGCAAAAATACAGATAAAGCAGAAAACCAAAAGAATATTTTTTAAAAGGGGGTGGCTTGCTTGACAGAGACACAGAAAAATCTTAGATAGTTTAATTTTACAGAGAAATTAGGGAAAGAAAGCAAAAGCCTCATCCAAATGCTAACAGGGAAGCTGCAAAATTTCCATCAGCAGAGATATTTAAGGAAAGGTTAGAACTGAAGTCAGTACCCTCTTGAGGAAATGGCTTAACCAGAAATCTTTTCTAGAGCAGTGTTTTCTACATTCTCACCCCTCTTCAGCTCTTCTATGCCAATTACGGAAGTTGAAGTCGCACAATGGGAATTTTGCCCGTCTGACTTTGTGCAGAGCAGGGAGTTTTTCCTGGTCACACTTGCAGGAAGCAGCCGAGGATCTTTTTCTGTGGCTCCATTTGCTCTAGAGAGAATTGCCCAGATCCTCAAGCTGTTCTGGGCTGAGTGATCCCCAATCCCACAGCCTGGGCAGACAACTTTGCTCTTGGGTCATCCAAAATTTGCTCTCCATAACCATGAAATTCTAAGTGAGATGTCACAGAGGCACTTTCATACAGGGAAATGAGTTGTATGCAGGCTGTAAAATGAGATTTTTGCTCTGCTCTTCATGTAGAAGTTTGGGGATAAAGATCAGGTTTCAAATTTTTAATCTTTTTTAAATAGAGTGGATCATTTTTTCCTGTTATTTTCCGCACATGGTGGAATTCTCATGTCAGAGAATGGATTAAACAACAATCTGACAGAAAAAAACAAACTTAAAAATATTAAATATTATAAGTTGCTTTACGTTATACCTCCCATACTGCTATTCATCAAGCAGCATCTCTTTCTCCTTTCTCTTTCTCCTCCCTGCCCCTGAAGCTACCCCATAATTAAGAAGGGGTCACCTGGTTGGCCAGGTTCACTGGATTAGATCCTGACCTGAGACTTTTTCACTCAAAACCAGGTGTGCAGTGAGTTTCAAGTGTTTGATCAGGTCCTAAATTAAAAGATAATGTTGTGTTCAAGCTCCTTGTTCCTATCAGAGGTGGCCTGCAAACATCCCACTTCACCTTTAACATGGTCTATTCAGAAATTACACCATCTTAAGCAACAATTTATTAATGTTGTTAATGTTATCTCCTCATTTTTATGAAATCATGTTTGTGTATAATTCTCGTGCTTAGGAAGCCTTGGTAGACCAGCACAAGGATTTGGCTGAGGCTAAGCAGCGCAAATGGCATTATCTGTCCCTAGCAGGCAGTTTTCCTCCTTTGCTCTCACATGTTCTCCTCTCTCACTGGTTTCAGATGCCGTTGCATGTTCCTGATTGCTGAGAGCTCTGCTGCTTTTTATTCATACAGATCCTCACCAAACAGAGCCCTGATCCTCTCATGAGAATCCCTGGTGCTGCAGCGATGCAAATTCCTCACTCAAGGCTCGAGAGCTCCCCTCCTGCTGGGCAGCTTTGTTGTTGGCCACTGTTCCATTAGCATTCATAATTTCCAGGGGTGCTTCAGCACAGCAGGAAAAGCTTGGGAATGAGAGGCAGGCACAGAAAAATCTCTGAAGTGTGGAGGGCACAACGAGCTGGGCAGCAGAGTTTGCAGTGGGCATCTCAACTGGGAGCTCTGCTCATTCTTCATCAAACCCCTGGTTTGCTTTCAGAGCCTCCCTCCAAACCTTTTGCCATCTGAGGACTGGCTCAGCCTCTGTGACAATGTCCATTTCTGCACAGGGAAAAGGAAATACAACTGGGAAAGAACGTCCCAAAGTGGGAAGTGATCCTTGGAAGTGTTCGAAAGGTGTGTGTGGATGAGGCACTTGGGACCATGATTTAGTGAGGACTTGGCAGTGCAGGTAAACTGCTGAACTTGATGGTTTTAAAGGTCTTTTATAGCCTAAATTATTCTGGGGTCCACTTTCTTCACAGAGAAAACAACTGTGAAGTCTCTGTCCCTGGGGCTGTGACGTGCCTTAGACTTTGGTGGCAATCAGGACTCCAGAGGAGTCTGGAGTTCTCCCAAAATTGCAAAACATTGAGTAGAGACAAAACATGACCTATCTTTCCTGCTGCCACCATGCTGGTGTCACCATGCTCTCCTGTGGTTTGCCTTACAGAATAAAATGGGAATAAAATGGGAAGCTATTACTGAGTTCATTCCTAATTATTAATATATTATTCAACACATAGGGATTAGGGAAAATACAGATTTTTGTCAGCGTCTGCCTCACAAAACGAAACAGTCACAGGAATTTTGCTGCTTCCCAAGACGACAGGGAAAATCAGAGACATCTGATTGTGCATGAGTCTGTTCTACTGTGCATTTCAATTACTCTTGTCATTGAAAACATCTTCTCATGCATTTACTAAAGAATCAACATCTCCACTTGCCCGACCATAAATTTCCCTTTCCTATCCTAAATCAGTACAGCTGGCAGAAATAGTCTTGATTTTTTTCTGTAAGATCTGATCTTGATTTGAACAAAATGCCTGTCTGAGGAGGAGCTGAATTCAGAGAGTGAAAATTAGAATCAGTCAGGAATTACGTCCCTTTTCTACTGCACATGGAAATGTGCAGAGAAGGAGATTGAAACAGTGAGGAAATCAGAAGAATGAAGTTTGTATTTTTCTACAGTACAGAGACTAAAGCCCTGTGCACTTGCCAGAGACATTCAATCTCATATTTCTAAACACCTTTGCCAGAAAAAAAAAGTTCTGCTTAAAGTAGAGAGATATAATTATAGTAAATTGTGCAGAGGTAAATGAGACTCAGCCATGCATGAGGGTTTTAGGAAAAGAAAATGGGGCAGATTCTGTGGTTTCCATGGGATTAGTCTTCCTGTCAATCAATTTGATCTGGTAAGCTCAGCTGAGCAGCCTTTCTGGCTTTTATTACCATAGCATAAGGAAATTGCAGTGACTTGAGAGGCTATCCACAAACCAAAAAACACTTTCACAATTCTCAGGCATTTTTGCAGCCTTTCAACAAAATGTAGGGATTCAAAGTGCCTGCCTTTAGGTGTGCTATACATTCTCTGAATTCTGTTGCAAGTGCCACCAATTGATTGAATTGCTTTTATTTATTTTTGTCTTCAAGTCCTGCCATTCTACCACCATCACTAGCTGCAATTTTTTGAGAGTTGAGGTAGGAAAGTGAGGATATCTTCTCTGTGACCAGCAGTTTGTGATCCAGAGGAGCATGAAACACTAATGGATCCCCTGAGGAGCAGAGAATGAGGGATTGTGCTGTACCACAGGAAGCAGAAGAAAACATCTTAAAAGGCAGCAAATCCATAAAATGTACAAATTCATGTACAACACTAAAGGGCTGTTGAAGGCAATGCTGATGGGGCAGTAGAGACAGGAACTAGAGAAGTGGAAGGGTTATTTTTCTGAGTGCTTGCCTCTTGTCCATGCTGTTATTTTCTTTAAATGACTCTGTATGTTAACAAATAGATCCCTAAATCATTAATTTGAGTAGGAGGTGGTTCTGATCTCTGTGCATATGCAAACATAAGCACATGGATTAACCATTTTATTCCAGGCACTGCTGGGGCATCAGAAGGAGGTGAAGAAGTGACGAAAGAGCACAGGAGGTCCTGACAGAAGAGCCCATAATCCTTCTTTGGGCAGAGCTGTAACATAAATAAGTGATGGTGGGAACTGTTTAGGAAAGTCAAGGGCAGGCCTGAGCAAAATCTTTGCCTCTCATATTTCCAGAGAGCTGGAAGTCAATTGAAATAACCTTTCAGTGCCAGTTTACATGCCTTCAGGAATGCAAAAATTCCTGAATTTTTGAGAGCTGGAACACCAGCAGGAGCCTGGAGAGATGTGGAATCTCAGCAAACATAAGCATGGGAGAACTCTCTGAACTTGGCTCTGGAATTTGCCTCTGGAGAACACCTTAGGAGAGGTACAAGATGTTGTACTCTGTGATTTCCTCTGCCAGCCAGGACTGAGTGAAATAAACTACCTGGTGTCCTAGAGTCCTGCCAGGCATTTCCCCATCCAAACCTCATAAAATCTCAGATGGATGCCAGGATAGGTTTTCTCTATATTTTACCACAACATGTCCCTTTTCTTGTCTTCTTGTCTGTGTGAGGCTGGGCTCAGATGGGTAATTCAAGCTTTTCTCTGTCTGTCCTCAAAGCTTTCTGCATCACAGCCTTTGCCTGGTCTTTGAAGCTGCTAAATTTAAGCAAGAGCTGCTGTTTTTCAAGCTCTCTTGTGTCTATTACCTCTCTGAAGGCTCACAGCACCCAGACTCCCCTGAACCCTTATTGTAAAAACAAACACCAGTCCCTGTGACTTTCATCCATGGCACTCTGCAAGCAAAGGCAAATGAGTTACAGGAAAACAGATTCAGTTTTTGTTCCTGGAAACCTGGAAAGGGAAAAAAAAAAGTCTAATTAAGAGTAAGGTGAAATTATTTTCATTCATTTTTTTAAGCTTAATGAAGTCCATGGGAAAGAGGAACTATAGAAATGCAGCGTGACCAACCTGGTTTAGTGGAAGCTGTCTCTGACCAGGACAGGAGGTTGGAACCAGATGAGCTTTAATGTCCCTTCCAACTCAAACCATTCCATGATTCTACAACAGTTCTGTCATGACTGAATGCAACACTACCAGGAAAATAGAGAAATGAGACACAGGTCTAAGTTACTGCAGCTCCACAAGCTGTAGGTCACTCACAGACAAAAAAAAATGGAGGAAGTTCAAGTTGACACAATTCTCCTCACTTGTTAAGTGTCAAAAGAAGTTCCTGTGACTGATAACTGCATAGCCAGGGCAGGGTGAGCTTACTTTGCCTTGGTAGCTCCACTTCCTGACGGGGCCTCCAGGATGACCATTTTAGCAAACTACTTAAAATACTGACACAATGAAATTTGGCTCCAAGGTAATTTCCTGAAAGTCATACAAGAAATGGTAGCAACATCGAAATGATATCACAAGCCCACTGACTACTATTTTATTTCTCCTAAGGACCAAGTGGGGACCCAACATAAAAATATGATTCAAAAAGTCCTGTGTGGATGCTGCTGGTACAAAAGGTCTTTTTCCCACAAGCTGTTCTGCTTTTCCTGACAGGCTGCAAATGTTCCCTGCCTTTCTCAGAACCTTAAAGCATCAAATTTCTGCAGCAGCAGAGTTCCCTGGGATAGGTCCTTTGCTTGGCTGTGCAGCTCAGGTTGGAGATTGTTTTAGATTAATAGAGCCTGTCATTTCTACAGCAACAGCTGTTACTCACAAAATTGGACATTTTCCAGCTAACCATTCTGAACAGAAGAGCAAATAGAGACCATTTAGCAAAGGCAAGAAGCTCAGCACTGCTGGAGGATCAGGACTGTCACAGGAGACAGGTGTCCTCTGAATGGGGGGAAAGGGCAGGCAGCAGCAGAGTCCCCCCATCTGCTGCTTCCTCAACATTAATTGTCAGCCTTATGCTTTACATTGGTGATTGCCTCAGGTTAAATCAAGCCCTGACGTCTCCTGTCTGCAACAAGCCCGCGGAAAAGAGAACAGAAAATTTTGAAAGATGTTTGCAAGCTGTTTATCCAAGCAGCCAGACACTGGAGGAGCTCACCCAGGGAAAGGTGTGAGCCCTCCCTAAAAAAGCTTTCCAAAATAGCTTCAATGAGCTGTTGTGACAGCTCTGTTTGTTAACGTTTCCATGGAACAAGGAGACAGCTTCAATATTCCTCTGTTTCTTGTGAAACACTGAGCTGCCAGAACTTGCTGAACTGCCCTGCTATAAAAAACAGATCTGTTGAAATGGTTTAAAAATCAATGGTCCAGCCACATTCTTATCTGAGTAGATTATATTTAAATACCACAAAAAAATCACTAAATCATGGAATGAATTGGGTTAGAAGGGACCTTGAGGACCATCCAATTCCACCCCCCTGTCATGGACAGGGACACCTACCACTAGACCAGGCTGACCCAAGCCTCTTCCAACCTGGCCTTGAACATCTCCATGGATGGGGCAGACACATCATCATCATCACCACCATCATCATCATCAAACATCATCATTATCATGTAATAAATAATAAACAATAATAATAAATAATAATAATTAATATTCTTCCAATAGCAACATGAGGGTCCACAACTGACCTGTTTTGAAAGACATTACTCAATTCAGACCATTTTCTGGCAGGCACATCACAGCAGAACAATTCTGGAAACATTCCCCCGCAAAGCCCAGAGATGAGAGCTGATGGAAGTGCTCTTGTTCCAGCACAAGCAATGAATTTGTGCAGAAATTGCCAACTGAGGAACTGTGCCCAGCATCCCAGGGTCATCAAGTTCCAATCCCCTGCCATCAGCAGGGACACCTTCTGCTAGCCCAGGTTGCTCCAAACTCCATCCAGCCTGGCCTTGAACATTTCCAGGTATGAGGAGTAGACAACCTCTCTGGGCAATCTGTTCCAGTACCTCACCATCCTCACAGTAAAGAATTTCTTCCTAATATCTAATCTGAACCTGCTCTCCTCAGTTTTAACAGGGGGAAAGGGAATGCTCATGCGTTTCTTTTTTTCTCAGACAAAGCAGGGCTAAAAAAAAGTTTAATTATTCTCATATCTACTACATATCCAACTTCTACTTTATCAGGTCCAGCAAATGCACAGAATTTCATCATCATAATTTTTTGGTATCTATTCTATTGAGTAGCAAGGCATGACCAAAAAGTGCCTAAAACCAGATACTAAATTCAGAAAGGTTGTTGCTGACAGAATTTTCTCATGGGCTTGCACTGAGATAAACTCCCCAGAAGGCTGCTGGCATTTGACCCTCAAGGCACTCCCTGGCAAACCAACCCCTTTCTCTCTTTCTCTCTCTCAGGGAGGTATGTTTGGGTGCCTCCCAGGAGTGGTCAGAACTGATGAGTGAAGGGTGCACCCACATCACACACCCAGGGAGTGACCTGCTGGGCTTCCTCAGCTCCCTGCCTGAGAGTGCCAGAGCTCTGCTCTCTCACACAGCAGATTCCCTTCTGCTTTATTACTGAAACTCAGCCCTGTATGAAACACAAAGAAGTTAATTCCCAGGCCTTCTCTTTCCTTCTCCTTTTTTCAGTGCCTGTACTCTCATGCCAGCTAATTTAGAGGGGAAAATGTGCTGCGAGCAAAGGGAGCAAAACAAATTATTTACCTTTCACTTCGGTTCACTTCCAATTTCTCAATTTAAACTGCATTTGGGTTGAACACCTCAGTGCAGCCTCACAGGCACGAACAGGAGAGCCCCCACCAACACTCCTGTTCTATCACCACCCCTTCAATTAGGGATCAGTGTGGCAGTGGCTGAAGCTACCCCAGAGGTGGCCAAGGAGATGTTTCACCCAGAGGCACTCCTGGGTGTAGTGTTCCCCCCTGTTTCAGACACGGTTCAGCACCATGACTTTGCAGTTATGTCAATCCCCTTACGTGGATTGGTATGTTCCTCTCCCCTCCCCGTTTGCACATGTATGGGGTTCCAGAATCTTCCCTGCTCCTTGATGTCCCATTGTCCTGTTCCCGTTTCCCCTCCTCTAGCCGCTCCTGGCTGGGTCTCCCTGCATCGCTCCTCCCTGATCCCGCCCTGAAATCTGTTCCCATTGCTCGTTGTTCCCCCCCAAAAGTCTGATGCACCCCATTCTGTTCGGGTTTAATCTCTGGATCCCTTTGTGGCAAATAAACGCAGAACTCCATGCCAAACTCCCCTCCCGACTCTCCATTCACAGACTGGATTTGCAGCGCCCACCAGGCTGGCAGATCCAGTGCCTGCAGCCGTGGCAGACCTGATACAGGAGCCGACAGGGCGGGCGAGGCACTGGGGCTGTGAAGAATTCAGTCCCCAGGAGACGACGAAGCCTTCGTTTTTGGTTTTACAGATCAGCTCATCACTGGCTGAAAATGTGTTGGTTTTATGACTTTTCTGCCACCAACCTCTTTAGAGGTGTTTATCTCAAGCTATAGGCAGTGTCTTACACAGAAATGTGTGGGTGGCAGTAAGAACTTCAGAGCCATAAGGAAAGCAACATAACAGACTGCAGATGGGAATTCCTGTTATATCCACATCCCAGAAAATCTCACACAGAGCTTTTCTCCAAGTCAACAGACCTTGGCAAGTACTTCTGGTGCCAGGTAAAGGAAAATGAGGCAATATCAGTCTGGGAATGGCCACGGTAGCATGCTAGCTCTGCCACAGAGCAGAGAGAGAGAGAGCAAGGAGGAATCTGCCCTTCCTGCTGTCATTGTCCTCCTGGTGCTGTGCTGCAGTGGGGAGCACTGACTCCTTACTGGTATCCAGACAGTTGCTCCTGTTCCCCTGTGATGACAAGCAGCTCTGGGGAAGAGTGGGAAAAGTGAGCAGTGTGGGCAGGAAATGAGGGAGAAGGACTTGGGAGAGAGGAAGAATGCTAAAGTGCAGCTGGAGAGGGATGTGGTAATAATAAAACAACGACAGAGTGGAAAAAAAACCAAAAGTAGGGAAAAAAATCTAAACCTCCTATGCTTTCATTATTTAATCAAAGAATCCTGAGGTCACTGAAAGCAGTGTCCTTTTCAAGTCAGGGTCCAGCAGAACCCCTTTGATAAAGCCCATCAGCAGCTTTGCCATCTGTCCTGTTTCCACTGAATGTATGACCAGAAATTTAAACCATTTTAAGCTTGCAGCCTCTGTAGGGAACTGCTGTCCCTGGGTCTCACTGATGGCTTGGGCACAGCAGGGACAGAGGGGACACTGAGCTTTCTCCATCCATGCCTTCTGTCTTTCCATCCCTTCATTCTTCTATCCCTCTACTCCTTCATCCCTCCTGGGGAAAGCAATAGGGACAAGGCTTGGCTGGGTCTGCCTTTCTGTGGTGACTTGTTGGAGGAACACATCCTTAGTCCCATCAGACACTTCTCCCACTGCTGCACTTTATTCTCTAACGGGAATAAGACAGAGAAAGAGAGTAAGAATGGGCTTCAAAGTGTCCCATGCAGCAAGTTCAGAGCAAACCCAAGGAAGTTTATCATGAAGCTGGAGAACTCTCCACCACAGGATGCTGTAGGTGCTGAGAAGTAGTGAGTTTTTGTGGGTGTGTTCATGCCAAGAGAGCCATCGATTTTACAAAATACACAGAAACCACTCCAGCTCAGGAAATCTCTGAATACCAAGTGGTTGGATGCCAGCAGAGTAATTTAGGGAAATATGTGGTTACCTTTTTCTTATACCTGGTTTCACCGTGGGCACTGCCAGAAACAGGGCATGAGGCTACACAGCCAATTCAGCCTCTCTCATGTCCTTTTATCCTGGGACCTGCTCCTTACTCCATGGAAGCAGTATCTCCCCTTCAGTGCACTCACAAACACACAACCCTTCCCTGCAAGTGGAAACTTTTGGGTTTTAAGGATGTCAAAGCCATCCCAACCCCTGAGCTTTAACATCAGTGTCATGCCAGTCCCTCAGACTCCACTTCCCAAATTGACCCTTTACTTCCAAGGCCATTTCAATCACTCACAGTCTCCAGGGACTGGGACACCAGTTCTTCATTAATCCCAGTAATGCTTTTATTCTTCTGCCTCAGGCCTCCCACCAAGAACCTCAGGTTCCCAAAGTTAAGTTTGGGAGATGGAAGAAAGGTGTAAAAGCAGGGAGGGATGATTTGGGAAAGGAAGGGTAAGCTAAATAAATCCACAAAACCAGCAAGGTATCTTGTCTTCTGCAACTTTAAAGTCTGCACTGTTTTTTTACTCCTAGCTTACACTTTTTTTCTTAGTCACCAGTGCCAACATATCCTCTGAAAAGATGCCTTTAAAGCTTTTTCTGCTTGATAAAATGCTATTTTTGTTGTGAGGTGTGATGAGTACCTAAGAAATCTCTTGTACCCCTGTCAAAGACAGAAATCTATCTAAGGAAGAGGTATTTTTTTGGGAAACAACACAAGCTCAGACCAAAATATGTCTATTACACATAATTGCTTCCAATAACTTGGACTGTCTTGGTCTTGGCAGTTGTTGGCCAAAGGCATCTTGTGTAAAGGGAAAAAGTGCAATATTTACAGGTAGACTTAGGGCATCTCATTTAACAGCTCACAAACTATTTGGGATTTGCTTGCCCACAGATTTACCCCCCTCTTCCTCAGGCGAACATGTCTTCAGGCAATACATGTGCTAAGATTGACCAAATGCCATTGACTCAATTCTCATGCCAGAAGGGAGATGTAAAATACACTCAGCACCCATTCAAGCATAGAAATTTCATCAGTCCCACCCTGGGGTTGCAGCATCTTCCTGCAGACTTGTAAGAAATTGCACTGATGACAAACATCACCACAGCAGTGAATCTGCAGCATTGCTGGGCATGGCTTCTTTTTTCATTTCATTAAAATGGGTCTTTAATAGGTTTCTGTGATCCTGAAACTGCACCAGGGAGGGGTGTGTGTTGGAAGAGAACAGAGGACAGGCAGCCACGCTGATTAATAGGGCTATGAGGAATTGCATCTGTGACCTGAGTCATTTGTGCTTTTTTCACCTCGATCTGAGTGCTCAGCAGAGCGGCTATTTGGTCAGGGCACTACCAAGTCACAGGGCTCTGAGAGATGCACTTTCAAATGCAGGAACAGTGGTTACTTTTCATTTGTGTCACATTTTAGGGCTCT
The DNA here is from genome assembly GCA_025920805.1 of Petroica traversi. Lineage (NCBI taxonomy): Eukaryota > Metazoa > Chordata > Aves > Passeriformes > Petroicidae > Petroica > Petroica traversi. The sequence goes on from JAHLSL010000011.1 coordinate 2,371,225, forward strand.
GTGTTGCTTTCCCTACAGCAGGAGAGGGAGGTAAGGCCCTGTTTTTGAGGTAAGATCATACACAGGTCCATGCTCAGAATATTTATTTAACAGGACAAGAGTGAGGAGGGGCAGTGCAGGACATGCAGATCAAATATCATCCACAGAGGTTGCAGAGGTTGTCACACAAGCTTGACAACATGTTTAACAGCTTTACTGGTGTGTTCTGACTGCAGAGGCATCCCTGTTCTGCATCCAAGCTTTTGGCCACTGTGGAATGCACTGGAAGGGTAAGAAGCACCAAGGCTTGGGCACTGATTTATCACTGACTGGACCACTTCCAACTTGGAGCAAATTTCAAGCCTTTCAAGGAGGTCTTTCCCAGGCAATATCTAAATATCATCTGAGGAGTAGCACAAGCCAGGGACTGCTCCCAAAGGGCAGAAAGAAGTGCCTTTTCCAAGTACGGATGTTTAATCATACACATGCCAACCTGCTGTGTCCTCCAGACCAAAGAATGGATTTTGCCTCTTATTTGTCCATAAAATATTTTCATACAAATCAGACTATAGACACAGCTGAATTTATTTGGGGGTGAATATTATAGCCCAGGGGTATTTTGGAGAGAAAATTAAGACAAAAAACCACAAGCAGATTTTCTTCCTCCACACACCTAAAGGCTTTTGCCCACAGTAGCAAACTGCAGAGACAGCTGCTCATCTGTGACCACCAAAGCCACCCCTTCCCAAATTTAACTTCCAGCTGGAATCAGGACTGGGACAGGAACTTGAGATAAGATAAAGAGGATACTTTTGTCCAATCATGCCAGGTCTGGGGAGAAAAATGTGTCCATCATGGATACTGGAATAGACACTGGAATGCTGATGGCTCAGATATGCAGAGGGAAGCTGCCAATGTGCAAAGTACCTGTCCAGGTGCAGAGGGTGAGCACAGCCCACCTCAGGAAACAGCTGGTGTTGAACAAGGTAAGGAAAGAGCAAACCAACATCCAACTGAAACTCCCTGCCTCAGGGGAGATTCCTGGGCATTCCCACCTCAATCTGAGAGGATATAAATCCAATAGAATGGATATTTCTGGTATTTCCCCCAACAGTTGACATGTCTGGTTTGTGACGATCACTTTGACCAACGGACATTGAAATAGCAACAACTAAGTTTTAATTGCAAGCCCTACAGGTGGTGAGATCTTTCTACTTTTATCTTTTCCTTCTGTTTCTTATATGTTTTTGTATGTAATATCTTCATGTTTTATATTATCATTTTACTACAGATAACAACCCAAACGGGTCCATACCCATTTTGCTGTGCAGACAAATTGTTCTACAATAAATCCTACATGTGTATATTTACAAGCACAGATCATTCAGTGTTGTTTCACTCTCATCTGCCCCAAGGATTTATAAACAAGAACCTGAATTATCCTGGCTTTCTAGGGTGGGTCATAACATGTGTCCAAGATTTCTGCAGATATCCAGTGTCTGTTTTCTGTGATCCTGCTGCACAAGCAAGCAGAGTAAAAACAACTTAGGATAACAACTGTTCACAAATTAGGTGTTGTGGATTTGCCCAGTTTGATGACGTATCACTGCTTTCTAGAGAGGAAAAATATTGGACTTTTTTGGCTTTATGTTTATATCTTCATTGAAATTTTCCAAATGAACCCCATCGAGGGCAAACTTGTGATTTCTACAGGGTTTTGAGGGAACACAAATTTCAGTACACTGCCTCTGCTTCACTGCAGTGCTAGAATTAAATTCTCAGCTTCTTCAAATGGAGAGCTCTGGGATTTGCAAAGGATAATTGCTTCATCAAGAACAATTGCTTATATGAATTAATTAGAGCTTTAGGACATGGAATTCCAGCATGAAGAAGAAAAAAAATCCAGCCTGAGAAAGAGTTAATGAATCTGACAAGGTGAGTCCTGGGCTCCAGCCTTTGCTGGAGAGCTGCAGTGCCTGAGGGCAGTACAAGAAGGGTACCAAGAGAATGGGAATACTGACTTGGTAAAAATAAAAACCCAACAAAACCCTTATCTCTTGATTTCTTTATCAAGGCAGAGGTTTCTTCTGAACAGATCAATACAGTCCTGCTTTGACCTTCCGGCATGTGTGAAGATGGGCTTTGCAGCACTCCTGTAAATTTTATGAGACAAGATATGCCATAAGTTTCATGAAGCCCTGTGAGTCAGGCAGCTCTCTCCAGCCAAGCAACTTTCCAGCCAAGGAGCAGAAGCAGTAAAATCCACTGACACTTGTCTCTTCAGCCAGATCCGTGGTTTTTTGGCTTCTTTGCCTGCGTGCAGACATATGCACCTGCCTAACACGAAGCAAGAGCAGCTGTACTGACCACACTTCAGTGGGATGTCTCACACTTATTCCTGTAAGGCTGGGATTTGTACTAGTAGGAATTTTAGATTTTTTTTTGTGGTCATATTTATCTAATAAATTAGACATTTCTGACCAGCGTTATCCGTGGATCAAGTTTCCAAAAGAGATGCAAAAATGTGTATTAATAAAATAGTCTAGATCTCTACAGGACATAAAGGGAAGCTTTAAAGATGTTAAATCAAGCCCACAAACAGGATTTCAGAAAGAGAAGTAAATAATTAATTCCTTTTCCCTCTACAAGTCAGCAAACAGATGGGAAATGATGCAGAGGCTTCAAAAGGAAAAATCATGAAGCTGTAGGCCTTAGGAATAAGCTGCAAGATCCATTCAGATGTGTCCATCTTGCTCCTCAAACACAGGAGACCAGAAAAGCTGGGTGAAATCCTGCCTCTTTGATGCAGCTTTGGAGATTCCTTCTTTCTCTTTCATCTGGGGTTTCTTGTTTTTCTTGCAGGAGACCACTGTGACCTCTCCCCAGCTCCTTTCCACACCAGTGCTGCAGAGCTCAGCGTGGGCTGGCACAAGCTGGGTTTGCCAAGCAGCTTTCACCTCACTGCTAGGGGCTCCTCTGAAGTTTGCCAGAGGCTGAAAGGGACCATTGGTCTTTATGGGAAAAGATACCCACAAGCAGAGCCTTTGCTGGCATAAATTACCAGTTTGCAGCATCTGAGGACCTGTCTCTACTTTGGTCACTCAAAAGTGGCACTTCAACCCATTTCTGGTGCCCTGTGTCATCCTGGGAGCTGTGAGCAGCCATCTCTACTTTCCCTCTGTTCATAATTCTCAGGTGATCTTACAGTGTTCAACAGGACCATTGGCTGAGATATGGAAACCTCAGAGCAAAAAGCTTTTTCCAAACATCTCAGACTCTCTCAGCTGAGGAAATGGAGATTTCTACACAGCAAGGAGTGTTTCAGGCTAGGAATAGCAGTCTGAAATGCTGGTTAAAAAGGAATGTATGGCTCCTGTGTGTTCTAGATCTTGCTCACACAACTCAAGTTGCCATGTTGATCAGGCACTAAATTCACAGCTGCCTCCTTGCTTGGTAACTTCACAGGCTCAGAACTTGCTTGGGGAACCATGAATTTGACTTTCCAGGCACATTATCTTGACAGAAACCCTTTCTCAACCCTCAGACTCTTCTGAGACCATACAGTAGAGGCCAATTACTACATCTGGTAGATTAAAAAATTATTATGCACAAAACTTTCACACTGCTGAGGGCTGAATCTTTTCCTTGGTCATGGCGGGATTTCTTGTAGTCTTCTTAATTTCTAATTGTAAAAATGCATTTCTATAAAGGACACATCTCAGAGCAAATTCTCAATAAAAAGCATCTCTTTAGGGACCTGTATTCATTCCATACAGTATTGGGCAGGGATAAGATTATGTCACACCTAAGAATATCTCTGATACATTTAAGGCACAATAACTACTGATTATCTTGCACAAACAGAAGAGTGAACATGACTGCAATTATTTCACTGCTTTGAAAATTCCAGGAAGGAAGAAAAAAATAAATAAATAGAAACCAGCCAGTGTGTGTTTTGTCAGATGAAATCAGAAGAGAATAATATGTGCTTTCTGAAAATATAATAGAGTCTTAAATGCAATGAAAAGATTCATTTGTTTGATTTTAAACAAGAAGGAAACAATAAAGACACAGTTGTATCCACTGATAGTCACTCTCTGGGCAGAAGTTGTTGGAACTTTCTCCAGTTATGTACAGCACACTGAAAGGAAACCTAGGAAAAGTAAAAGAGGCAGTTTAAGAGGAAAAGAACAAACATCTGAGTAGTGTGAAAGCAGGAGTGTCAGCAATTGCTGTCTTTCTGAGTGCCAGAAAGGTATCTGAAGGTCAGTAAAACCAGAACTGCAGCCCCACAAAGTATAGTGTGGCAGTCATGTGTGAGCACTGAATGATTTGGGTTGGAAGGGACCATAAAGATCATCCAGTTCCAATCTCCTGCCATGGACAGGGACACCTTCCACTAAATCAGGTTGCTTAAAGTTCCATCCAACTTGGCCTTGGACACTTCCAGGGCTTCTCTGATCAACCTGTGCCAGGGTCTCATCACCCTCCCAGGAAAGTATTTCTTCCTAAAAGCTAATCTAAATCTCTCCTCTTTCAGTTTAAAGCCACTCTCCCTTGTCCTGACACTCCATGACCTTGTCAGAAATATCTTTCGAGATTTCTTGTAGCCTCCCCAGGCATTGAAAGGCTACAATTATGTCACATTTTTAGGACAAATGCAATAGCTGCAAGTTCTGGATTTAAAGGCTTCCTAACCCTGAGTTTAATTACAGAGTGACTACTCAAGTTGGACCTCAGTCTGGTGAGTTGGGGCAGCAGATGTCTTGCAGGAGATACATTTATCTTCCAAGATGCACAATGAGTGGGCACTACCCATTTTCCTCCAGGTCTGAGAAGGATCTCACACTTCTACAGCCACAGGGAGAGTGAAAAGCAAGTTACTGATGTACAGTCTCTGGGCCCAGCATGTCCAGGGAGACCAAGCTATGGAATTGGTTGATGGATACAGGATGTGCTCGAGCCCATTCCTGGTCTCCTCCTCCCTGGGGCAACTGTGCCTGTAGTCCACATCACAGCCCCACAATGCCCATTTAGGGCTGATAATTATGTTCTTTCCCAAAAATACACTGCATTGTTTCTCCCCTGTCTGCAGCTTCAGTGAAGCACTGAGGAAGCAGCCTGAATGTGTGCATTTGCTCACCACATAAATTCCTGAAAGAAAAGGTTACGCAAATATTTCATTTCCACAGCCTCAGGCTTTGACCTTGGGGCTACCTCTGTGGCTGTGTTATCTCTGCTAAAGGCTTCCAATTATGCTCAGACTGGGCATGTGAGATTAATAGCTGTGTTAAGGGGTTAGGGTTTGTGCTGAAATATTGTTGAAAGGCATCACAGTGATTCCACTGATTCAAGGGAAAGGAGTCTTGCCTTACAGCTCTAGCTCGGCCTGTGGGATGGTTTCATTCCAGCTCCTTCAGGATTAAAAGTTCAGGCTCTGACATGCAGATGCTCCAAGGCAGAAGGTACCTGGTTCTCGATCCATAGATGTATAAGGGAAGAAACCATATTCTTGTAATCAGACTCCTTAAAAGGCTGAGAGAATTTGGATTATTGAGTTTGAAAAAGAGAAGGCTCTGGGGAGATCTTAGGGCTCCTTCCAGTACTTGAAGAAGGCTCACAAGGAATCTGGAGAGAGACTTTTTGCAAATGTAGTAACAGGGCAAGGGGGAATTGCTTTAAAGGGGGGTTGATTTAGATCAGACTTTAAGAAGAAATTCTTCCCTGTGAGGGCAGTAAAGCACTGGAACATATTGACCAGAGATGTTATGGATGCTGCAACCCTGGAAGTGTTCAAAGCCAGGTTGGATGGGGCTTGGAACAACCTGGTCTAGCAGAAGGTGTCCCTTGTCATGGCAGGGATTTGGAACTCAATGACCCTGACACAGCTCCTCAGTTGGCAATTTCTACCACAAATTCATTGCATGTGCTGGAACAAGAGCACTGCCATCAGCTCTCATCTCTGGGCTTTTCTGGGGAATATTTCCAAAGTTGTGTTGCTGTGACATGGCTGCTAGAAAATGGCCTAAAATGAGCAGTTCCAGACCCATATATTAAATTATGAATTATACACTTATGGGGACTTATCGTTAAGTGATGAGCGAAACCTAGTGCAATCAGAGATCAGTTATTTGGCTCAGAGTCAGCACACAATGACAATTTTCTAGCATTAGGGACTTCCTCTGACATGTTTAATGGCTTTTGACAGATTTTTTTCCCCCCTACTTTTAATTTATCCATGGCTGTTTTACTGCTTGCAGACTTCTGGCATTCTCACTCACCTGCAGTAATAAATTTAAAATATTCCTTTAAAAAACATTATGAAGAAATGAAATAAAAGTATTGTTTGATGTGCAAAGATTGACATTTTTCTGTGTGTCCCTCTATTCAGCTGATTTACTGTAGACTTTTCTGTTCTTCAGCTGGACAAAGACTCTATCCTGTGTCCCTCACTCTGGATATGTCCTTGTAGGTGGCTGTCCTTGGAGCCAGGCTCTCACAGACTTAGGAGCACATTTAGCTTTTCTCTCCAGCTTTGGTTTATCTGTTTCCTATTAAGGTGACAGTCCTGCAATCCCTCTTCATTAAAACAGGCAATTGGAAAGTGACTCTCTGCCTGTGTTATCTCCGGCACTTGACCAGCTAAATAACAACCTGTTGCCTCAGGAAAGGGCAACTCCTTCATCTCCCACAGCTCTGTACATCAGCCAGTGTGAAGTGCATGTCCTGCTGGTCCCGGTGTTTGATATGTCCTTATATCTGCAGGTGTCCGTACAAGCACACTGGATACAAACAATTACATCGTGAATGAGTATTGCTCATTATCCAGAGTCACCTTGGAGTTTAGCAAAGATTTCTGAACAACCTGGAACAAGAACAGGCCATGGCTGACCTAAAAATGCTTTGTCCTATGAAGTTATATTTTTGTTGTCCCTGCTGTCCTTCCCTGTACACTCTGTTAAGATACCTCTTTTAAGAAGGGTGCACACAGTTTCCAGAATCATAAAAACATTCAAGTCAGAAAGAGCCTCAAGAAATCCTCCTGTCCAAACCCCTGGTCAAAAAAGGACGCTGAGATTAGATCTGATTCCTGTAGTCTTGTCCTACAAATCTGATTAATATCTCCAAGGATTGAAACCCTACAGACTTTCTGGGTTACCTGTTTCAGTATCTGGATTAGCACTGATAACAAGAAAATTTTGGCAACAGAATTTCATCCCAGTTTTCTCTAACCAATGGATTTTTACATTCCCATTTTTGGATGGGCACCTGCCAGCCTGGACTTGATTAGCATTGTATCTTTGTGTCTTATTATCAGCATCTCAAACTAGTCCTCCTGGAGTTTTGGCCGAGGGAGTGTGATTGAATTCGGATTTATTGCCCATGGGCACTCCTTGTTCAGATCCAGTTTCAGATTATTTACTTTGGCTTCATGGGCAACATTCTGGAATTCACTTCCTTCAGCCTTTCTGCCCATTGATGTAAACTTTTTCTCCGTAGAAATAAAAGTCACCAAAATAAAAGCCAATGGATCAAAGCAGCCATCTGAAGACCCTTCCCACAACTTTTTCCATCTGGAATAACTGGGGAAAAGGGATAAAGCTTTGATATAGTTTTGCGGGATTTTTGGTTTAGTTTTTTTTAATCTTTCTTTATCAAGACTTGAAAAACATCCTGTTTTCAGGTTTCCAGATGGCCCCAGCTCTATGATCATTTATTGTGTGGACACGAGCAGGCTGGTTTGCAATAAACAAAGGTCCACAAATTTTCAAAGGAATTCAAACCACTTGTTGAAAAACTAATTAAGTATCATACAGATTAGATGCATGCTACAGTGATTGCAAATGCTTTGTGTCTCAAGTGCTATCTTAGCACAGACATCAACTTCATAATTTTAATTTCCTTATACTCACCCTCTCTTCAGTTCCGCCTGACTGATTTATTTGGGCTTTTCAAGTGGTATAAATTAGCATAAATTGAAATGTCAATATCAGGCAAGAGGAAAAAAAACAACAACAATCAAAAAAAAATCACTGTTGGGAAAACTATGTGTCTTTTTTCAATTCCCTGAAGCATCCTTATTTTTAACTAAGGAAGCATATCCACTTCAAAATCTTCTGACCTCAAGTAGTTCAGTTTCTCTCAAAAAGCATAAGGGAGTGTTTTGCAAATCACAAAAGAGCTTTTTTCATCCATGGGTTTTATGCAGAGCTCTACAGGACACTAACAGTTGGCTTTTGTACCTCTTGCTTAGGAGCAGGGGGATCATTGGGACATCAAGTTTGACCAAAGCACAAGCAAAATGCTGGTATCAAATACACACAGTTTTCACAAATATCATCCACAGGTAGGCAGGTTCTGTTTAATATCTCTGTGAATTATCTGCATGAGGCACTCAAGAACACCCCCAATCTGTTTGCAGTTGACACCAAGTTGGGTGGGGGTCTCAATGCCCTGGAGAGTAGGAAGGCTCTGCAGGGGGATAGGGACAGGCTGGATGGATGGTGTGAGGCCAGCAGGATGAGGTTCAGGAAGAGCAAGGTCTGGGCCCTGCCCTCGTGTCCCAACAAGGCCCTGCAGTGCTCCAGGCTGGGGCAGAGTGGCTGGAAAGCTGCCCAGCAGGAAAGGCCCTGGGGCAGCGTGCCAGCAGTGGCCTAATGTGAGCCGGTTTGTGCCCAGGTGGGTAAAGAGGCTGGTGGCATCCTGGACTTCTGTGTGAGCCATAGTGTGGCCAGGAGGAGCAGGGCAGTGATTGTCCCTCTGTGCTGGGCACTGGGGAGGGCACACCTTGAGTGCTGCACGCAGATGGGTGCCCCTGTTGACATGAGATTAGGGAAAGATGGTTACATGTGATTGAAGGTGCCAAGGAGACCATCTGCAAAACTCAACAATGGGGATTTATTTACCAATACATATGGGATAGAGAGATAGGGATAGGGAAAGGGGTGTGCAAGAATGAAAGAGGGGAAAGATTGGGGGTGGAGTGGGCTGGGCTGATCTGGGCCGGGGTAGGCTGGGGTGAGGTGGGTGGGGTGGGGAAGAAATCCAACAGAAGTCAGTCCAAGAGGCTTTGTTCCAGTAAGGTCCCATCAGGTGAGAATCCTAGGTAGTTCATCCGGGCTAAGGCCCTTTCCAAAGTCCATGCACAAGGAATCCAAGGAAGTCTTCTCCTGTTTTCCATGTAAAGACGGATGGATGTGGCTTCATTTACCACCATTGCTGACATCCAAACCGCATTTCTCAGCTCCTAATGCGGCCTGGAACAGGACAGGCATTCACCCCCACAATGCAGACCAGGCCTAAAGGCAGCTTGTGTGGGATTCTGCACGGCAGAGCTGTCATCCTTCCTCAGCCGGCTCTCCCTGACCAGGCTGC
>JAHLSL010000011.1:2390578-2442088 GCA_025920805.1 Petroica traversi
TCCATTCTGATTTAATCAGCACAATGATTGGGTGTAAGGCATATACTGAATATTGAGTAACTTTAATAATATTTAGTATTGTTAAAAGAAAAGCTGTGGCTTCACCATCAATGGGGTAATAATTGCTGTTAAGTAGATGTCACCAAGACTGGAAACCCTTTCAAAGTGAGTGTCATAATCCCAAATTATCTTTCGTTTAGCAGTGGTTAAGGTACCTTCATCGCCTTCCCTTTTAGTTGCCATTACAGCAGATTGCACCCACAGCTGAAGATGACATGTGGTGCATGGTGTGGAATTTAACCATAGTTACCTTATCAATTAGCATAAATAAAGAAGTGAGGAGCTTCATCCTGTGAGTCAAGCTGTGTCAATGTGTATTTTGGGTTCTCCTTTGAGAAGGACGAGCAGTCCTCAAATGGCTAACCTGATCTCCAGAGGACATGTGCTGGTATCATTCCTGATATCACAGAAACACAAAATCATTAAGGTTAGAAAAGACCTCTAAGATCATCAAGTCCAACTTTTGACTGATCACCACCTTGTCAATTAAACTTCAGCACTGAGTGCCACGTCCAGACTTACTTTGAACATCTCCAGGGACAGTGACTCCACCACCCCCCCATTCCAATGCTTAACCACCTCTTCAGCGAAGAAATTCTTCTGCATGTCCAGCCTGTCCACTGGTGCAGGTTGATACCATTTCCACTTGTTTAGTTGCCAGGGAGAAGTGTCCAACCCCCCTTCATACAACCATCCTGTCAGGGAGTTCAAATCTCCCCTGAGCCTCCTTTTCTCCAGACTAAATACCCACAGACCCCTCAGCCACTCCTCATATGTCTTATCCCCCCCACCCTCCACCAGGCTTTATTACCCTGTCATTCCTAGTGTTAAAAATGAAATGGCAACTCTTTATAATTAGTTGAAATTTTAAAAAAAAATGCTTTATTAAAAAAAAAAAACAGAGAGAAAAATATTTTGAAAATCCAGGTCCACAGCGATCGGAAACTTTCAGCCGAAACAGCTAAAAACCCAAGGCAAGGACCTGCAGTGCATGGACAGGCAGGCCTATGATCCCAGCACTGGGCTCTGCCCCGGATTGTCCCAAGCAGGAGAGCTGTGAAGAGCAGCATTCAAACTTGCTCCAGAGATACCGGCGTAGGCAGAAAGTCGAGCAAGCGGAGTCTCCACATGTGCGGCTGTTTTATACCCTCCCTTGCTCCTCCCATCACCACCCCCGGTCCACCTTCAGTCCGTCTCCGAGGTGTGGGATCACTGGTGGAGTCCAGGCATGATGGAAAGTCCTTTCATCCAAGGCTCGTTGGTTTCTAGGGGACAGTCTTCGGGGTGATGGCATCCAAGTCTTAGGTGGAGAGCTGCCTCATTGAAATTCGTAGTTGCCACGGAGCTTGGTGACAGGACAATGGCTGGTTGCTAAAAATAGTCTTTTGGCCATGGGTGGAGACCCTTTCGTGGGACACCTAAAGATCTACTTAGGTTTTATAAGAGTTCCGGAAAAAAAAGGGTGAGCTCTGAGATTCTGTTTAACATTCAAAATTAACTTTTAACATTCAAACATGAATTATAAACTTTTATTTACTTTAAGAACTAATTAATAACTTCATTAACTATAAACCTAACTATATCTTTTATGCGAAAGCCAAACTGTTTTATTTATGACACCTAGAAAGGCAAAAACAGCACAAGTCTCATTGGAGTTTTACAGGCAGGTCACCCCTTAGTGGCTCAACTTGTCTAACTGCTCATATTAAAGACAGAAGCCCCTTTTCCGACTTGGAATGTCTCTGCTCTGTCTCTTTAAATTCAGTCAAATTAAACATTAAAGGCCTTATTGTAAGAACCACACTCTGCAGCGTGGTTTTAATACAAGGTTGCAAAAGTGTGACTCAACAGAGTTTGAGGGCAAGAGTGGCTCTGTTACTGATTGGCACAGTCATTTGAGCATTGATGCCAAACTGCCAGCTGACAAGTCAAACTACAAGGTTATGGAAGATACCAGTCAATTACCAAAGATCTGCCACTGGTAAAAAAGTCTGTCTGATACAAAATCATTCCAGCTCAAGGGGAGATTGCAGCAGAGCCAGGCAGCTCAGCTCCAAGTGGTGCCAGTCACCCCCTCCTGGCACAGGTACTCTGCCTGCAAGGATAATCAGAACACATCATTTTCTTAAAGGCAGCAAGGAATATATTAGAGGTGTAGCATGAAAATGGTAAAACTGCTGAATGTTCTTTTTGACAACCTATGAGCTCTCCAGTTGCTAAATTGTAGAACTGCAGCAGTGTTTAGGGCAAGAGACATTCCATTGCTTATTAGTTTCTTTTTCCAGCTCTTTTTAGAAAGAAAGGATTCCTATTTCCTAAGGCAAACTGTTAAACATCTCTGTGTCTATGTCCTATTTATATGACATAACAAAAATCTGGAGCCAGCAGTGTTAGTTTATGTGCCTGTACAAGTAAAACCTCTGAAAATAGGAAACCCATTCCTTTTTCAACTCACTGCACAAAGGGGAGAGCCACCCTCCCAAACTACTTTTCTTCATGCTGGTGACAATAAATCCAAAGAGCTAGTTCTCATCTCAGTTAAATTGGCATAAACCTGCTCATTTTCCATCATTGCCCAGTTAACTTCCATTACCAGGTGCAATACTGGTACCTTTTGCATTTAAGGAAAGAGATGACAAGACTTACTTTCATTTCTGTTTTGGAAAAAGAACTTTACTGATGACCTGCAACCCTTTGCCCTGCCAGAAGTTTCACTATAAGAATTTTCTTAATTGTACAAAGATCTAGATATTAATTTCCATCTGAAAGTCAACAAAGTTTGAAATGGAAATGAGAAGCTTATTTTAACAGAGAATAAGTAATTATTGGAGCTGATTATGATGGCATGAAGGAAAAATCTCCACTGTTTGGCCTTCTTAATCAAAGTCGGATATTCTTCTATAAAGAACTGTGATAGGTCACAAAGCAGCAATATGAATGAGATTATAAATCGTGTGGAATGTCCATGTTTCTCCACACTCCAAGCCTTTGAATTTGTTTATTCTTTTGGTGGATCTTACATTAAAAGCACTAATCCATCAGACGATCCAAGTTTATCAAAGAAGTGAACCCTTAAGTGTTAGCTTATAACAAAATTTGTTATATAGTATCAGTGCCAATCTGAAAGCTTTTAGCAAGACTTCTACAGACAGGTAGAATTTTTCATTTAAGGAAAAACTCAGAAATCAGCAGGATATGGCCAAGCTGCATCACAAAAAGAGACAAATGTTACATTATCCCCTCCATTCTTCTTGTCAGTCTTTTCCTATTCTGGATTTTCTCACTGTCAAAAGACCAGATGCTTCATTGCAGCATCTCATGGAGAAATGGCCTAAGAATCTGTTTGCTGAGAAACAAAGGGGAAGTCCCTCTTCAAGCAAAGAAAGCTTTAGAGCTGTTGACAATCAAGGAACTCCTTTGCCTTTCTCTTCCTGTTCAGATACATTTACCCAAGATAAGATCTTCAGGGAAAGGGAATCAATCGTCACCTCCCGGGATCATACAGGGGTTTACATCCCAGGCACTTCAGGACCTGAGGCAATTTAAACTTCCTTGATCTTTCCTGCTTTCTTCTGAGAATGTCACCCTTTCCTAGGTTTTGTTGTTTGGTTTTTTTTTTTTCATTAAAAGTATTACATTTGTGAGAGGATGATAGGAAATGTTTTGAATTGGAAAGATCTAGCCTGAGTACTCTTACCCCATTTCAGACTCAGCTTTCCGTACCATGGCTGGAGCAGCTGCTGGACACAGTGATTTTGTGGATCACTGATGACCTGTGTTAAGCAAAGGTCTAAGAAGGCCAAATCAATACCATGGGAGACTTAAATTTTCCAAAAAGTGGAGCAATTGCAATTCATAATGAAAAGGGGGATAGAAACCTGTTTTTCTGGCTGACATTGCCCAGCCATCAGCACTGGGGACTCCAGAAGGTTACTGGGAGGTAGAGTCCATCCAAAATACTGCTGGCACAGTGCTGGCAGGCAAACCCCAGGCAGAGAAGGCTTGTGAACAATTTGCTGAAGGGAAAGAAAAAACCACACTTAAACCTTCCTCAGGATGTTGCAAATGACACAGATCAGCAATTTTGGTAGCAGGTGTGTTTTTCTCAGCATTTTCCCCACCACTTCTCCTTACAAGTTCAATATTTCCTGCTGTATTTCTTGGTTCCCAGAGACTCATTGCTGCCTGTCAGGCAGAGGGATGTTTCAAGCTGTATCCTGCCCTGCTGCAGGAAAAATCCTGATGCTTGTTTTGGCTAACTTAAATTTCCTTTGAGGAGTGTATTCCCAGGTGTTCAGTTTAGTAACTACGCAATTTTCTGGATGATCTTGTGTTTTACAAAAAGCAAAAATTATCTTTTAATGGAGAATGAATAAGGAGAAAGCTACTCTTGACTGCCTGAGAATTGCAGCCTTGAGCTAGCAGTTAAAATTTAGGGATGATGCTTTGAAGGAAGGACTTGGAACAGGGCCTATCTTCCCTCTGCAAAGCAAAGACCCATTGCAGCAACGCTCAATAAATGTGCTAATTAATCTACTTTCCTTAGAAAGGTATCAGAGAGAATAGTTCCCAGACAATTCAGCTGGACAAATGTGTCTGAGTCACCAGAATCAGATGTGATTGAGTGGATTAAAGAAGCAAAGGGCACAGACACACATGGTTCCTGCAGATTTACCCTTCCTGTTTCAAAACACCGCCCTAAAATACCATGCTGGGGCAGATTTGTTTGATGGGGAGAGATTTTGGGTAGCACTTCCCACAGCACATCCCCATCTCACTCCAAAGTAGCTCCAGTTCTGAGCAGCAATAAAAAGTAAATGACATTTATTAAATCCCTTGATCCCACCTTTAAGGGCTGCCAGTAACAGCATTTTCATATAAGGAAACATCTCTCTCAGGACCCAAATCTTTCAATTTCTGCTGGAATTTAAAGTGGGGAATAATTTCTTCAGAAAAGATTTCTGCCAATGCCTGACATCCATGTTAGGCATGGTTAATGTTTAATAAAATGTTGAACACTCCATGCTGTATTTCAAATTCTTCAAAGACTAGATGCTAGATGAATATCATATGAGTGAGGTGAGAGCTTCATGGAACAGTTTGGATTGGAAGGGAGCTTGAAGATCATCTCGTTCCATGGACACCTTCCACTACACAGACTTGCTTAGGGCCTAATTACCAACCTGGCCTAATTATCAACAGTTCATTGCCACTGCTCCACAGACTCTGAGCTTCCAAATCCCTTTGTGTTTTGGGGAGATTTTTAGATGGATTTCCATCCATTTAAATAGATTCCTATGATGTTGGAGTAGATAAAGTTCCTCTTGGAAGCCGGAGGGGTTGAAAGGCCACACACACAACACAAACCCTGCACATTGACTTCACAGGACTCCTTGGCCATTTGTTTATAACCTTGAAAGGACTCCAGAACATCTGTACAGGTCAAGATCAGAGTTCCTGGTGTCCTTCCCCAGGGTGTGCCAAGCACAGGGGAGTCATAGTAGGGTATGAGGACAGATTATTAGAGAAAATAGCTGTTCTCTGATACACCCTCCCAACATCTGGTTTGGTAACTTCACTGATTTTGGAAACTTCCCTAATTTAGTATAGACCCATTTTTGGCATGCCCCATGTGTTTAATAACAGAAAATCCAAGAGATCCATGGGCTTGCTGGATGAGTGCTGGTAGTGGGAAGCAGTAGATAAAAGTGAAAACATGGGACACAGGAAAGCTGTTTTGTTCCTCCCTGTTCTCTGCTCTGTGCAAAGGCATCATCAGTTCCTCATTTCATCAGTTTATCATTTCACGGCAACCAGATCTACTTTATGAATAGTCAGAAAATAAGCTTGAGTGAAATCATGGGTTTGTTTCTTGAGCAGATGAAATCAAATGGATTCTTATCTCTTGCAAATGGGAAGGGCAATCTCAGTGAGCATCCCACTGCAGCTCCTCTTCTCCTCCAGATGAAGGGAGGACTTTGGGATTGCATTATCACAGTGACACTTCCCAATAAAGCAGCTTCCAGGAGTTGTACTTAATCTCCATCTCTTTTGGGTTGATAACATCCCACCTTCCTGCTGAAAAAAATACATCTGATGAGACCAACTCCTACCAGTGCTTTCTGTTCCTTCCTGGTATCACAAGTGCTCATTCTGCTTTTAGACTCCCACCAACATGTTTAAAGTCCTTAGAAAAATGGAATGGGCCTCCTCAGGGAGCTCATTTTTCTTCTGCAGGGCTGCAACAGCTGTGGTTAACAAAGATGTGAGAGGGCTGAGACTTTGCCAGGGTGATGGATGGTTGTTGGACTCAATAATTCCCTGGAAGTAGTGGTATGATACAATTCAAGTCTAGCAAGGGCAGTGCATTTACCAGCAGGGATGGCAGGAGACTTAGGCTCCGAATTTATCTGGGAAAAATTTTGTTGTCACAGATAAATAAATTCAGGTTATCAAAAAACAGGAGGAGGAAGAACAACAGTCCTGTGTCCTCCATGTGTTGCCACAACCCTGTAATGATCAAAGAAGGCATTATTAACAACATGCAAAAGCAGAAAACCTGCATCCAGTCCTTAAATTTTACCTATTTTGAAATTAAATCACTTACTGGAATATGATCTTCCAAGTCAAGAGAAGTGTTACCTTTTTGGACACTTACACAGACATTTATGTGAGAATTTAAATAAGCCTTCCAGAGAAGGAAGGAGGAATACGAGCCAGCTGTGGGGGATTTTTGTTTGTTTTCTTGTGAAAAGACTTCAAAACCTTTCTCAGGATTCTTCCAAAATAGTCTGAGCTGTAAGGCAGAGCCCATGTTTACACAGTGTGGCACTTATTTAATGTGACTCTGGCAGAAGAGTCCTGCAGGGGATGAAGGGTTGTAGCTGCCTCAGATTTACAGAAGGAAAAGCCTTTGGATCATTTATCTCTGAAGTGCCTTCTATTCACTGTACACAAGGGAATAGCAAGAGAATTATTATGTAACTATGGTCCTAACCTAATTAATATTTGACTAAGAAAGAAAAAGAGAAAGAAAAAAGCTTTCAGACTTTCAAGAGTATTAGATAAAACCTTAGACTTAACAGTCTTCCTCTTTTCATTTCCCTGTATTAATCTTCAGGTATAAAGAGACTAGTTTGAAATAATTTAGGATGTTTTTATGGAAAGATCACAGAATTGTTGAGTTTAGAACAGAAAACACCTCCTCCAACCTCTTATCAAAACAGGGTCAGCCAGAGTAGTTTGCTTGGCTGAGTTTTGAACTTCTTCAAGGAGGGAGACACAACATCTCTGGGCAAACCGCTCAAACTACAAACAGTAGTTTGTCCACCATTGAAACAAAATAAAAAAGAAAATAAATATTTTCTCATGTCAAATGAAATAATAGAATTATAGAATGGATGGGGTTGGAAGGCAACTTAAAGATCATCCAGTCCTAACCTTCTGGCATGGGCAGGGACACCTTCCACTATCCCAGGTTGCTCCAAGCCCTGTCCAACCTGGCCTTGGACACTTCCAGGGATGGGGCAGCCACAGCTTCTCTGGGAAACCTGTGCCAGGGCCTCACCACCCTCACAGGGAAGAATTTCTTTCTAGTATCTGCTCTCAACCTTCTCTCCATCTTCAGGCACTTCCCTCTTGTCCTATCACTGGATACCCTTGTGAACGTCTCATCTGGGAAGGGACCTCCCAGGATCCCCAAGTCCAATGTCCAACCCAAGCCTGCAGAGGCTGTGGTCAGCATGGAAAAGTGGAAAAGAGGAGACTGAAGGAGAAACTGGGCAGGCACCTGCAGAGTGTCCCCAGTGAGAGCGAAGAAGCTGTCAGGATTCAGGCAAGGACTGGGCATTGGAAGTGCTGGTGGAGCAACTCAGCACTCAGACGGATATTTGCAGTCCCTGTCAAATTTCCCTTTCTTCCAGTTGAGAAAAAAGGTCTCTGCCATTTAGATATGGAGAATTCCATTTCCTTTTGGACATCTCTGTGATTTTTTTTTCCTACCACAAATTCAATATCTCTAAAACAATTTGAAAAAATATGAAGTATGATAAATGAAACAAGGTGGGCAAGGCACAAGGTCTCTTGGTGGGAATCCAAGTTGAAGCGCTTGTGCCAGAGGGTTTTTTCACAGAATCTGTTACTGATGAAGATTCCTGGCTCTGGTGACTGCAGATGCCATGGATGTGGTAAAAGCTGTGTTTAACAGAGTTGAAAACAGGTTCTTCAAGGAAAACAGGTTCTCCAGGCATTGATACCTGAGTTTTAACATCAAAAAACATTTTGAAACATTTCTCTGTGCAATAATTTTGAAGTTAATTAGTCTGAGAAATAATGAGAGAAAGTCCTGGTTTTGTGTCCCTTTTCTTGAAGAGAAATTAAGGGAAAAATGGAGCAAGTTTCTGGTCACCTCATTTCTGACCACCTCCCTAATTGCAGGGCCATCATCTGGTCTTTAAGAACCGCTGTTTTGCAGAGGTGACCTGATAGAAAACCATCCAGCCTCATTCTTATGGTTTTAATTAACAGACAGAGCTGAGAAATCCTGAAATAGTTTATTTCTGTTCCTTAGATGAGCGAAAACATTGACTGGCACAACAATATTTGTCTTCTTTTGGATTCCTGGTTCAAAATGATAGCAGAATACATCAAAACACAATGTGAGGGTACGAGATATACCTCACTGCAATTACACGTGGCAGCCACATTAATTAGTCATCCCAGCATAGATGGTGGAGAGGTGAGATTATACATTTAAACAGCTTGGATCACAACGTTAACAAAGTCAGAATATAAGCCAAAAAGACTTGTGGGAAAGAGATAATATTTTAACTATCTCTATTTTGGAAATGTTCATCAATTGTGAAATGCCATAGGAGTTAAGAAAACATTTTATCTACTAAAACTGATTGAGTGTTGTTTCTCTGTAGAGAGGAAATTCTTGCCTGTTTCTATTTTTTGTTTCTTCAGAAAAATTTTGTCTCCAGAGACTGTACCAGGATTCAAGCCCTCTTGAACCATTGCTACTAGCCATAAGCTTGGATATTTTGTTTTGTTTGTTAAGGAATTAACTTGTTAATTTGTCCCAGTAGTTAAATTAACATTGCTTTTTGCTTGGTTCCCCAAAACCAGAAGAAAACAAAATATCAGCACTCATTTATTAGAGAAAAAAATCAGAACTAGAAGCTGGATTTTGCTGTGTTTTTAACAAGAGATTTTCTTTCTTCTGCAAAAATAGAAGGAAGGCAGTTAATTTACTTATACCCTGTATTTTGGGTTCCAGAAACCTCAGTTTTGAACAGTTCAAGTACTTTTTTCTTCATTGTGGATCAAGGATGAACAACCTCACCTGCCACAATTTGATTCCCTTCTCCTGTAAGAATCCATCACTCCCTCACAGCTAAAAAGTTCTGAATTTTTTAAACTGTTATTTTGGAAGATATGAACAATTTGATTTCATTTTCTGTGTGCTCATCAACTTTTGAGAAGTTATCAGTAATAGGATTTGTGGAAATTTTATCCTCCTCTGCCTTCCCTGCTTTTCTTGTAGATTCATAAAATCATTAAGGTTCAAAAAGCCCTCAGAGATCATTGAATCCAACAGTTAACCCAGCATTGCCAGGTCCACCACCAAATCATGTCCCCAAGTGACACATCCAAGGATATTGATTCCACCATCTCCCTGGGCAGTCTGCTCAATTGACTCACCACCCTTTCAATGAAAAGATTTTCCTAATACCCAGCCTAAACCTCCTCTGGTACAACTTGAGGCCATTTCCTCTCATCCCATCACCTGGGAGAAGAATCTGACCCCCAGCCAGTTGTCCCCTCCTGCTGTAGAGATCAAGAAGGTCCTCCCTGAGTTCCTTTTCTCCAGGCTCCCTCAGCATTCCTTATCAGATGGGCTCCAGGCCCTTCCCCACCTCTGTTTCTGGACACACAAAGGTGTCCCCTCTCCTTTATCTCCCCAAGCAGGGTTCTTGTCCCCACACACCACCTGTGACACTGCCACACCTCTGCTGACTTTTTTGCTGTGGAAAAAAAGGGTATCTGCTACAACTGAGAGGGCTCAGATCTTTGGCAATTTCTCAGGATAAATCCAAATCCTTTGCTGCTGTGGTGGTGTAGCATCTCTCCAGAGCCTTCCATCCTAAATCTCCATCCTGTTAAACAAAACTTGTCTTGTTCCTCTGTCCCATAGCAGGAACAGCTCAGCTCCTGACCCTGGTAAGTTCTGCCTCTTGCTAAGAAGCCTTGAGCCATTTTTAATGCCAAAATGGCACAGAAAGGACTTTGAGACACTATCAAAACTAATAAACAACTGCTCAGAGTCATGAAGGACAACAGAGTCCCCTCACAATGTGATTGTGAGTCCTGCCATGTTTCCCAGCACTGGAAATGAAGGGGTTTGGTGGGCAAGGCACCTGGGAGGGCTCAGTAATCACTGACTGCAGCCAGAGTGAATTCCTGGAGCTGGGGGCAGGTGTGGCAGAATGGAGTTTGCCAAAGGGAGGATGGATCTGTGCAGCCTCCACACATACAGACCCCATTCCAACAGCCACTCACCTCCATCTGTCTCCTGCATCTCTGGGGCTCTGCTTGCCTCGAGCTTTAAAATGAGATTTATGTAACCTAAGGAGGGCAGGAAAACAGCCAAGAATCAACCATTTCAGTTTGTACTTTTTGCTGTCAGGGCACCAGAGAGGTACAGGGGAATTGGCTGCTGGTGGTGTTGTTATTCTGGCCAAGATAAAAAATGTTCCAAATACAAATGTAGAAAATAATTAATTATGAAATAACTGCTCCTATGTCTTGCTCCTTGCAGTTGCTTAAAGACAATTTTGCTCTAAATGGAAGGATAGCTGCAGAGAGATCAATTTTTGCAGAAAATGCAGCTCTGATAAATATTAGTGGTTGAATTTCCTCTCTGTCCACCCTGAGACATTTCACCTGTTCCTCCAATGGCTTTTTGGCGTAGCAGGGCTGATTTGTCCTTGGTACAGAGTGAACTGGCTTTTAACATGGATTTATCCTGCCTGCATTTTACAGGAGGCTCAGTTCTCCTATCCATATCAAGTTCATGTGTCACACAAAACCCAGACATTCTGGGACATGGAGAACAGAAGACAATCAGGGAAAACTATCAGTAACCTCTGAGACCACAGCAGCCTGGATTTAGCTGGTTTTCTTAGGAAAAATAATTTACATTTCCCAGAGGAAAAAAAAAAATAATAGTACAACAACCAAGAAGTTGCACAGTAAGGAGACACTCTGGTGTGTGAAATTCCTTTACCTCCAAAGGATTTTATTTTAGGTAGCCTCAAAACCATGTGGGAAAACAAAAATGAGTAAGAGACAGGAATGTAAAAAAGGATTTGATATGGAAGCTCCCAGGACACAAAACTTGCCCCAAAAATCACTATGTAAGTTGAACCTCTCAATGTGTGCAGGGTCACCATGTGAGCTGAACAAATGGGGATGTGAGGGTGGGTTTGATTTTGTTTTCTGGATTTTAATTTTTTTTCAGTATTTTGTGCTGCACACACAAAACATGCAGAGAACCCAACTGTGCCACAGGCTGGACTTACAAGAATTTAACTGATGGGACAGAAATTTTGATCAGTTCACACAGATTTGGGTTCATTTGGCTACAGCTGGAGGAGAATACAGAAATGTAGTTTTCGATAATTTTGTATTAGGGTTAAAAAAACCCCATTGAACACTTTGTTTGTTGTATTAGCAATTTTTCTATTGTTATTCCATAGAAGTAAGCAGACTTCTGCAATTCCATCTTAGAGATTTCCACAAGGGTGATATCCCAGAAATTGAGACAGAATCTAACCATTTCAATGGGAATTTTATAGAATTTCATATGAATAACGTGTCCCAATGAAGAGTTTTATTTCAAGTTGATTTCAGTAGTAAGGCTGGGGCAGACAGGCAATCCTAATGTAATATCCTTGAAACCTCTGCAAAACATCAAACACTCATAAAACAGCTGATCACCTTGGCCTTAAAGAGCCAAAATTTAACTGCCTTTTTCAGCCAGTTTTTTTCATAATCATAATTTTCCCCCCTTCTATAAATTCAGAGCCATAAAAAATCTTCCCCGTGTTGGTGCAGATAAAGGCTACTTTACAAAACACTCTGTGCCTGTTTATTCACATATAGCTTAACATAATGAGCCACTAATCTTATTTGAGGCCTCTGAGCAGTATTGAAATATAGATTGTTACTAATAACCACAGCACTTCCATGTTATTGGTGCTGAAATGGCAATCCTCCCCTCCCTGCCTGCCCATGGAGCAGAAGAGAATGTTTGCTGAATTTCCAGTGAGCACGTCAGGAAAACAACACCAACCACGGCAGAAACTCCCTGCTTTACTGCGCGTGTTCCTTCTTTGAGGGAATTCTTGCAATGGAGATTCCTAAACTAAAAAAAAAAAAAAAAAGAAAAGAAAACAGGGTTGTCCAACTCTGCTGCCCACAAAGACACAAAGATGCCACTCTTCAGATGTGCCAGCTTTACAATAAGTTGGAAGCATTTGTTACACAACAATTTTCCACCTGTAAACAACATTTCACAGAACGGAGACATTGCATTGAAATATTTTGATTTTGGCGAAATATCTGACGGGAAATTTGGACTGTTTTGACTTCTTCCTTTCACTCTGGTATTGAAGTGTTTTTTTTCAGTAAAGCAGAGAGGGTTTGTTTTGACTTTCTTACTCTGTTTTATTTCACCCTAATTTTATATTACAATCCTTCCAATACTATGTTTATGTATTTGCCTGTTATAGTAACAGTTCCTTGGCCATCTGAAAATACGCTGAGATGAAGGAAAATGAGTATATTTCATCTTTTCTCTGAGTAGTATTGATTACTTCACAACATAATGTTTGTACAATCACTGATGTTTTGGATGGTTTTTTCTTTTCTCATTTCACTAAAGTTCCATTTTGCTGCAAAAGCAATTTTCAAAATGGCACCTTTTCCCACAGACATTTATTTACCATCAAACCTAATGTGCTAACTAACGATGTCAAATCATGTTCAGCTGCCACGGCAATTAATTTCCCACTGCCTGGCCATGGCTTTTTCTTCCTGAGTTACAGGCCCTCATTGTACAAGCTTCCCCATGCACTGGAATCAGTTATTTGGCCTCCTTGCCGGAGAAATAAGGCGCTCTTTCAGGTACAATGGTTTGCAGAGAGGTGTCCTTGCCCATGGAAGGCAGTTGGAACTTGATGATCTCTTAGATCCCTTCCAACTCAAACCACTCTATGATTCTGTAATTCTCTCCAGTGTCCACAAAAAGGCAGTTTTTGACTCCTGATTCAGGGCAATGGAAAACCACAGCAGCAATCACGTTAAGTTTCACATTAATCCTTGTGAGGGTGTACAGAAAATCCAGGAATATCTCCAGAGAGTTGAGCACCTTGGCTCTGAACAGCTTCCTTGGAAGGGTGATGGACAGTGGCAGAGTATCTACTCCAGCCTTTCCCCCAGAGTGTCCTCTAATGTCAGCTTTTGATCCAAACAAACCCCAGGAATTAGAGCTAGGGAAGATCTGTGCAGTCAGTGAGGTGGGAGTAGGAGCTTGGCTGAAGATTTGTCTCCACCTGGAAGCCTAATAACTAAATTATTATATATACTGAGCTCAAAGCCAGGTCTGTGTATAACACTGTGTCCCATTCCATGTCCCCCACAGTCCTTGGGAATTCCTACCACTGTCCCAAAGCAATAAATCCCTTTTCTATTCTTTGTAGCTCATCTGGTGCTTCCTAATGCTCTGGGACATGACTTCAGGATGCCCTGGTATCCATTTGATCTTTCCTGTGCTTTCAGATTTATTACCATTTTCCCCCGCCTACCTCTTAATATTCTCCATACCCACCACGCATGAAAACCCTGATGTTTTATTCAGGGACAGTTGTCTCTGGCCATACTTCTGCCAAATTAAATACTAGCAACATAACAATGCTGTTGCATAGCTTCAGCTTTAATTCTCTGACAATGTTTTTATTGCTCCAGATTTTGACTCACTTATTCATATTTCTCGATTGTTTCCTTGTTCTCACTTCTATTTCCACCTCTGTACTGCTGTTATCTATTATTACCAGGTTGCCACAGTAACTGCATTCCTCAACACTCCTTATTTGTTCCACACCAATTGTTATATGGACTGTGTCTGTTCCCATCGCTGCCAAGATCTTGATCCTTTTTTATTTGTTGTTGAAATTTTGCCCTTATCCGTGGTTTGGAAGCTTTTGGCTGCACATCATGGGGCTAGAAAGAAGAGAGGTAACTCCTCCTCCAAGGCCCCACATTCACAGCTCTCACGGAAAATATTGCTGTTCTCTGAGGCAGTTGGCTCTCACAGGTCATTCTCTGCAGGTCATCAAGTTTTCCACCTCTCTGACCACCCAAGGATCAAGGATTCCCCCTGTTCAGCCGGGTGTTCTCTGCAGGACAGCTCGGACTGTGAGCTACAGCAAACTGCCCACCCCAGCACCCTTGTCCAGGCTGCAGAAACATCACCACGGGCAGCACCAGAAAACCCCAAATCCCACTCCACACCAGCGCAGCCTCCCTGAAACTGTGAAATGAACCCCTGCAAGCCCGGCGAGGGGATTTCCTTCCCTCTCTCTCTCAATCTCTAGGTTTTGCTGCCCTCTCCTGCTCAGCCAGGAAACCTCTCAAACTTCCCAAACTAGGGACTGTAGAGCCCACCTGGAAATTTTAGGCTCCCACATATGTGTGACAAGTCTTGCCAGAGCAGAACATCCCTGATGGGAGCAAAGTGGCAGAGGCAGCAGGGAGGTACCAGTGTAACAGTGGAGACCAGGATTAAAACTTCCTAAGTATCTGTTCTGGAAAAAAAAAAATAAATTATGAAACAACAAATGTGAGGCAATTGCTCCACTAAAGAACCAGTAATCTAATGTTTCTACAGCTTGACCCAAGCACTAAAGGGGGCATTATCTCCTTCTTCCCTGATTCTCAGGAGCTCAGGATGTGATGGTGAAAGGAGAAGTCATTGCAGCATTGCAAACACTGCTGCAGTGGAGTCTCTGAGCTCACAGTTTGGAGATCCCAAATGGCCCCTCAGTGTTCTCCACTCCCTCAGCAGCAGCAGCAGCAGCAAAGGTCAGTGACTGTGACCACCTAACACAGCAAAGGGCAGTGCTGCCACCCCTTCACACAAACCCTGTCCCTGGGAAGCACCTCACTGCCAATGTTCCACTCCCAGCAATGCTATTCCCTACAAAAATTCTCCATTTCAGGCATCACTGGAGTGATTTCATGGTTCTTTTACTGATTTGTTGATTAATGACCTTGCAGTGCTGCAGAACAAAAACCTTCTTGGGGCTGAAAGAGAAGCCCAGCACTAAGGGCATGAACTGTACACTGCCATCCAAGCTCCAGGAATGGAGATGCTTTCTCCCACTAAAAACTATCAGAGGTAAAAGCTGTTTGGGGCTGATTTTAGTGGGTTCACTTACTTTATTCCTGAAGGGAAGGCAAATGGTTTTCTGTAACCCACTCCTTGTGAAGGGGTGCCAGGACATTCCATGGTAATGCAGCCAGCCAAGCCATAAATCACTGAATCATAGAACAGTTTGGGTTAGAAGGAACCCAGGTCACCAAGTCCAACACTTCTACCATGATCAGGGCCATCTTCTACCAGATCAAGTTGCTCAGAGCCCTGTCCAACCTAAACCTGAAAGTTTCCAGGGATCTGGCAGCCACCACCTCTCTTCTCTTCCGTCACTGCTCTCACCTGACAGTTGTACACATTATTGAGCCCTTGGCTTGCTTTAGACACCAAACTGTTTTCCCTGCCTGAAAACAGATTGGCAAAAAAATTATGCATTGCAACATGTTTTACACTCCCAACTTCCTTTTATCCTTCTTAACTTATTTTCTCTATGAAGCCATGGTAAAAATGCTGAGAAAGGTAATAGGGACAGCAAAAGATAGAATTTAATTACAAGAAGAATTTATTTACAAGAAGGCTGGAGAGGGATCTTTTACTAGCCCTTCCTATAGTGACAGAACAAGGGGAAATGGCCTTAAGCTCAAGGAGAGTAGGCTTAGATCACAAATTAGGATGAAATTCTTCCCTGTGAGGTTGGTGAGGCCCTGGCACAGGTTGCCCAGAGAAGCTGTGGCTGCCCCATCCCTGGAAGTGTCCAAGGCCAGGCTGGATGGGGCTTGGAGCAGCTTGGAATAGTGGAAGGTGTCCCTGCCCATGGCAGGGGAGTTGAACAAGATGATATTGAAAGTCCCTTCCAACCCAAACCATTCTAGGATTCTCTGGATATAATTCCCAGCTGACTAACACAGCCAGCAGATGATCCTCATTCCACACAAGCAGAGAGGAGAGACTAAGGCCAGGGTGGTGCTGTAGATGCTGCACAAACATGGACATGGGCATAAATGTGACAATAAAAAAGGCACAGAGAAGAAAAGCTGAAAGAAGGTGACCTTGACAAGTCAACTAATGCAATATTTATTGACTTTTGAAAGAAGGGTTTATTGAGCAAGAAAGAATGGCATCAGCCAACAGAGGATGAAAACAACCGCCCAATAATAGTTGGCTTAAAACTCCATCCAAGCATAAGTGGAGGAATACAAAGCAGGAAGAGGGATTTATCCAAGACAGGGCTGGTGGATACATTACCCACATGCTCAGTGCTCAGGGAAGTGCTGCAGGTGAACTGGAGCAGTTGGGATTGTGGAAAGGACAAATTACCCCAAATCTTTACCAGGATGGTAGTCCCTCATCAATATATGGAGTTTCTAGTGCTAAGTAACTCCCTGGGGGCAAAAAAAATTAAACAAAAACAAAAACCACTAAAACAAGAAACAATCCAAAGCCCATAAAACCTGGCAGCAGCTAGAAAGTGCATAAGTGCCTGGGAAAACTGAAACAAACTCCAGCAGTCTTGTTTTAAATTCAGATACTAACATTTACACTGAAATGTCGAGCCATAAGAGAATGGAATCAAGTGAGCTTGTGAAAGCAAAATCGGCCACATTATTAGACAGCACTTTTTAAATTAGTTTTGATGTTCACTTAATTATATCCCCTTGGCTAAGTCAGGAAAACAGAACCTTGCCTTATTATTACCATTTCACATCATTATGAAGGTCCTTGATTGGGTTCAGTAGATGATCTCAATGGGATCTGTCAAACAATAGGATAATCTTCATTTCAGTGAAAAAGCTCTCTCTCCCAAAGGCTCGGTTTTTGATAAATGGCTCTTTCACGTAGACACAAGCCTAGCAAGGCATTGAGTCATGTGTTCAAAATATAATGGCTTACATGATTAACACAAAGTTAACATGGGAAAAGTAGAATGTACTTAAGAGTAATTTCTTTATTCCTGAGAAGGAAAAGAAAGATGGAGTAGAACAGTAATATTTACTGCCAGCTCCACAGCAAGTATATACACACACAGTATAATTATTCAAATTCCACTGCCCTCCAGTAAGATGGAGGTCCAGGGAACTTAGGCAATAGATCACCTGGAGTTGCCTAAAAATGTAACTCTATTGGAAGAAAATTCCTTGATAAGTTTATCAAAATTATGAGCAATTTCTTCCAACACAGTTAGAACTTGAGTGTAAAATCAATCAAATCAGTGCAAGCAGAAAGGTGCATTTGTCAAAGCACTATTACCAGCAAGGAAGCACATTCCAGCAAAAGTGTGGAAAACTGCACTTTCTTTGCTCAGAAAAACTATAATTTGGCAAAGAACTTCAGCATGTGCCTAAATTATGAAGTACATTACATATGATGGAAATCAAGCAGTGAGGTTGTTATTCCCCAGAATGCTGCAACTTAATTTCCTCCATTTGTCAATTAACAGCGCATGGGAAAAATACTTTTTAAACCCAAGAATAAATCTGTCCAGAGAAGTAGGAGCACAAGTGTGATTGGTAGAAGACTCCTGGCTGTGATGTCCAGACCTCACAGAGCTTGTACAACCACATCCATTTCTGATTCACCTGCGACTGAATGCGCTGCAGATCTGCCAATAAACCAGAGCGCCTCAGGCCTTCTGGAAACCCTTTCTACATGAGAAACATGAAAATCCTGACTTCTTTTATCTGTGATTTAAAGCAGAATCTCCAGAGCTTTGTCAAGGCTGAGAAACGTGTGTGCTTCAGGGCATGTGGCCACCTCCAGCTAACAGAGGTCAGGAGGAACAACACCTCCCCCCTGGCACCTGTAGCATCTTGGGGTGTGCGTTGTGGGCTACAGCCAAAGACAATTACCTGGCCCTTCTGTAATTCCTCTGTCTTTGCTCATCAGGGGCATCTCCATGAGGATCTCAAAGGCAACCAGCATCAGGATGAGAGGACACAGCCCCAGGCTGTGCCAGGGGAGCTTTAGGTTGCACATCAGGAAGAATTTCTTCACAAAAAGGGTGTTTAAGCATTGGAAAGGGGTGCTCATGGTGGTGGTGGAGTCACCATCCCTGGAGGTGCTCAAGACACAGCTGGATGTGACACTCAGTGCTGTGGTTTAGCTGACAAGGTGGTGATTGGACAAAGATTGGACTTGACGATTTTGAGGTCTTTTATAACCTAAGTAATTCTGTGATTCTCTGTCAGCTTTCAGGCTAAACCCAAAGCGTGGCAGGAAATGTACTCTGCACTGGGAACTACAATCAGAACTAGAAAGGCGGGGAAGACAGCAGAGCATGGAGAATAATCAAACAGAAGGGAACAAAGGAGATGGGTGTCTATAGTGTTGTATAGGACCTCCAGGGTCCTAATTCCTGATTATCCTCAGATGCATAACATCAATTCAATCCTTGGCTATTTTGCAATAAAGCAGTCAGTCTTCTCCAAAACAGCCCCCAGTTTCTCATGGGGAGTATTTTACTATAAAAGCCTAGCTCAGTGAGCAGTAGGTGACATTTCACCAGGTTTGGCTTTTCTTGCCTTACCATGGGTTCCAGCAGGGTCACCCCTGGCTTTGCATCTCCAGGGCGCAGAGCCCAGTGCAGTGTAAAAGCACAAGGTTTGTTCTGGAGGAGACAATTCTTGATCACCATGGAGGAATGGTGGGCATAACCAATGAGGGGAATAGGGAAAGGGATGAAAGAATGGCAATAAATGGCTGAGGAAACACAGAAGATAATGGATTATAAATCCCAGACCTTCTAATTCCCCCATGTACTGCACCCCACTGTAAAGCACCCAGTTCCCAGTTAAAACAGCACTGCAGCCCCTTTCCCCAGGGTGTTGCCCTCCTATCTCACCTGCAGAAATTATGGCCAAACACAACAAAGCTGAATTCTGCAGGGCCAAAATTTCTCGTGGAATGGTTACAGCTATGGTATGCTCCAGTCTGTCCCAGTAGAGCTGTGTGGAACTTTGACAGAGGGAATCTGGGCCCAGTCCTCAAGAGTTCATGAACCTTTCAGTAAAACTGGCCCCCAATCCAAAAAATCCTGGGCTTGCATCCAAGAAAAACTCCAGCTCCAAGAACATCCTGCCTAACCATAGCTCTACTACATCCATCCACCCAGATCATGTCAAGAAATGCTCGATGCTCTTTTCATCTTAAATTGCACACACAGAAGTGGTGAGGCATCCTCGTAGCGGGAAAACAAGTGAAAGTGGAAGGGCCAGGTGCCTGCTAAAACCAACTTGAAGGATTCTTTTTCCTCTCTAGTAGCTGGTTTAACAACTGGGTACTAGATCACACAAAATTACAGTTGCATTCCTACAGAATTATATACTTCATCCACATCTGCTCTTGTACTGAATATCGAGGAAGAGGCAAGGAAGAGTTTAGGCTTTTCCTCCCCTTCTGCAAGCAGAAGGGCATTTGGCTTTTCATATTTCTCATCCTGCTCTGGGAAAATGACTTTCAAACACATGGCATGAACCCAGAGAGCTGCAAATAGAGAAAGGGGTTTGATGGTGTGTGCCCTGGCAGACAATAGCTTTGTGTGCAAAGCATTGTTAGGACAGGCATGGCCAGCTCCCAGCTGCCAGGCTTCAGCTGGTTCCCACACAGCCCAGAAAAGGCTCTCGTGTACATCCCTGGCCCTGCAGCACTGCCGAGCTGCCAAGACCTTCCAGGGTATCTGATCCCTCAGATGCTGCAGGAGAAGAGCAGAGGATGGGCAACCCAACCTCTCCAGGTGGCTGCTGGGACTCCTTTTGTAGCCCAGACAACTGATTATGGCCCAAGCCCATGATGTCATCAGATCATACGATACCCTGAGTTGGAAGAGACCCACAAAGATCACTGAGTCAAACTCCTGGCCCTGTACAGGACAACCCAAAAATCCCACCATGAGCCTGAAAGCCTAGGCCAAACACTCCCTGAACTCTGGCAGGCTTGGGGTTGTGTCCTGTCCTGCCACTGGACTGCTCTTGGAGCACTTCCAGCTCTCCAGGTACGTGTGAAATATCCAGATTTTTCAACCCTCAGCAGTACAGAGAGCCTGATATGCTGCAGGGAGGTTTCTACCCTGGAATGACCCAATGTCTGAAATCTCCTTCTAGCTCCTTTCAGGAATAGGTGAGGCACACTCAGGGAATGTAAAGGGCAGAGTGCTCTGTGCCAGGGTGTGAACTTCTTTCAACCCCAGGACACACAGCAAGTAGCTCAGCGGGTCACAAAGAAACCACGATGTGGATTTTTTCAGGTTTAGTCAGACAGGGTTAGACAAGAAAGCTGCTGTCGTTTGCACTGCATTCCTGGCTACTTCGTACTCAGTGAGCAGTGAAACTCTGCCCCTGATAGATGGTACTAAGTGGGTAGGACAACAGTGGAACAGCTTAGCACAACATCACCCTATAGCCTATCCCCCTGACATTGATTTTTCTTTCAGTCAAGAAAAAGCAGGGGAAAACTCTGTTTCTACCACTGCCACCTCCATGAATTTCCAATCGTCCATGCAGAGAAGCCTGTTATCATCACTTTGCAGATTATAAGGAAGCAAAAAGCCTGCTGTTGATTTGACAAGCACTGTCAGCCCTCTGAGAAGCAGGTTCAGGTCTTCCTGACACCTCCCATTCCCTCTAGGGCTCTGAGAATGTTGTTTTATCTCTCTGTGTCCTTCAGATCTGCCTCTATAAAATGAAGCTATTGCTGCTGACCCAGAAGGCTGTTGGAAGAAAAGAGGTCTTCACTTATCTCTGGTACCACACAGAAAGAACCAAGAGAGAGCCTGAGACGAGGAGAAGGGGGTTATGTTCTGCTTGCTGCTTAATTAAATATGCTGCTATTTGCAAGTAATTAGGGGAAAGCACTCAAGTGTCTGTGAGTGGGGTGAAAGAGGAGAATTCCTCTAATTTACATCTCATTGCCGCTGAGATAAATATGCTTTTCTCATTCTTATCAAAATGATTAACGAGACCTTCCTTAATAGTGATGCCTTTTAACTACTGTTATCACCTAATAATTAAACTAATGGGTAGCTGGAAGTTTCCCCTGCTTGTTTCATGAAAATGAATTTTCTCTCTCCAGCCTCCCATCTAGTCCCAGTTACAAACTCCAGTTCTGCTGCATATTTAGCCAATAATGGAACTGGGAGAAGTTTAAGCCCATTTTAGTGCCTCACTCCATCTGTGACAACACAATCCAGACAAGTACGTTGGGGGTTGTCAGACTGACTGTAGCCCAGACAAAGCAGACACACCATAATTCAAGAAATCCAAGTTCAGGTACCTCCCCACAGGCTGCACTTTTCCCTCACATCCTCCTCAGCCCATGACATTTGTACTCCAGCATTGATGTAAGTGATGAGAAGGGTGTTTGGGGTTGGACCCACACGTATTGAATCACCCACGTGAACAGGGCTTTGATGACTGCACATGGTTTTGGATGAGGTTCTACCATATCCAGGCTGGATTTGAGCCTCCTCAGGCTGACATCACTCAGGATTTAGGAAATCCACCTGTAGGTGTTGGCTGTGTGACAGTGTTTAATCTCCCATTAAAATCAAGGCAGCACTCAGATGCTTGGAACAGAGATCTCCAGTGTCCCTCTGCCACTCCCAGGCAGTTTGGGTATTATGAGACATGTGAAATCACCCTAGAAATCCAGAAAATCAAGTCCTTTCTGTGGTGAGCAGTGTCAGCTGGAGAAAGATTCATTGTAACACAGTGAATCCATTTGAGCTATTGATCTGGGAAGAGGTCGGTCACTCATAAGTTCTGGGCTATTTCTGTCTTGCCCATAGAGATTTTTGGATGCTGCCAGGCATGTCAGATAGCACTGGGCATCTTCATTTGGCAAATGAATGACACCCTGTGCTGTAATTTGTACCAGCAAAAAACCAATATTAAATGCTTCCAAAAAGAAATCATACCCAGTGCCAACGTAAATGATCTCGTGAGGTACAAAGCTGGTAAAAGACCCATCCTTTTGGGTCAGTTT
Source organism: Petroica traversi (assembly GCA_025920805.1). Taxonomy (NCBI): domain Eukaryota; kingdom Metazoa; phylum Chordata; class Aves; order Passeriformes; family Petroicidae; genus Petroica; species Petroica traversi. The sequence goes on from JAHLSL010000011.1 coordinate 2,413,053, forward strand.
TTCTTTCTTTTCTCGGAGCAAAAATTCCTACCTGACATTTTAAGCTTGCAAGAGTGCATTAAATAGCAGCACAGCACTTAACTAATTTTACATTTAGATTGCCTCTCGTCTGTGTTTTCTGTATGGGATGCTCACTCTGCTCCTTGCCAATAAGCCATCCAGGGAAGCAGAACCACATTAATGATCAGGAAAAAAAACAAAAGCTAGTCAATAATAACCTCAGTGGCAATTCCATGATGAGAAATTCACTCACTTCTTTATTTGTGCCTGGGAGCTCTCATTGTTCTTATTATGAATCCTCAGGCATAAAACGTGGATGTGATTTCTAATTTAAACAGAATTTGTATAACTCTCCGAAAATGAATCTTCATGAAATGATAAAGCAGGGCTCTAATATTGTGTTTTGAAGGGCATCACATGTTCTGAATAATGTTGTAGGTGCATAATTGAGCAGGCAGCACTGGCTTAAATGGGACACAAATGGGACCCCTTTGAGGTGCCTCACAGACTCAATGGAGCTCCTCACTAACATGGAGTGGGCAGAGGATCTGTGCTCCTGGAGAAAACACATTTCACCAGCCCAGCTTGCTCAGTGCCCCATCCAAACTGGATTTGAGCATTGCCAGGGCTGCCTGTGTTGGAAGGGGCCTGCAAGGATCAAGTCCAACTCAGTGTTTTGTGGAATGTGCTGTGGTGGAGATGATGCCTCATCCTGAACATCTGAAAGAGTGACACGTATAAACCCAGAAACTACTGAAAGACATGAGACTCTCCCAGGAGTAAATGGAGTTTGCTCAGCTGCTGCAAGTTATCTAAAGACATTTCTTGCTCTGACACCACACACCAAGCCCTGATACAGACCTTGTGTGGACACGACTGTTGGCACCCTTTGCACACCACAAATGAGGTATCGCTCTCATTTTAAAGAGAACAAAGAAAGCACCAGAGCCCTACTCAACGGATTTCCAGACCCTTTAATATGGCAAAAAATATGAACTAGCTCCATCACTTGACAAGGTTAAAGCAGAAAAATAATATATTTATTTGAAGATAGACTTGCATCAGTGCACTAGAGTTAGAGGAAACTGTGATGTCATGTTTTATTTCAGTTTTGCAGAATAAAGACTTTCCTTAATTATTGCAATATCTCAGACAGTTTCTATCTCTTCTCTCCTAGTGAGGTGAACCTTCATCCGTGGATTGTCTGTTTTTCACACTAAAGCAATTTGAATGTCAAATACAAGTTTTGAAAGGGTTCTTCCTTTTACATCCATCCCCTGCCCTGCAGTGAGAAGGAAGAGGGATGGTACAAAGGTTTCAAGATCATTTAAAGTATCATTTCCCAGCCTCGCTCACCTCCTCATGGTAATTTCCTTCCTATTTCCTACCATCAGTGCTGTGTTTGTACCTGACTTAGCACCTGTCTGGCCCCACCTCCCTGTGTCTGCTGCCTAAAACACATTTGTAAAACTCCTGAAAGTTAAGAGTTATTATGCTTTCAAGGAAGACAAGGACACAGGGATCTGGGCCATTCCTGAAACAGAGAATTCCTGTGTCTGGGAAAGCAGAGCCTCAGTGAAGGCCAAGTAAGTCCTGAGGTGCATGAAGAAGTAATTAGGACTAAGAAGTGGTTTTAACTTCTGTACCATGATCTCATGTACAATCTGAGGCAAATTGGGCTGAAAAATATTTAAAAGCCTGAATTAAACACTACTCACTACTAGTGTTAAAGAACGTCAGAAAGATACTTTGGGGAAGATTTTGAGGAACTGATCACACAGAGGATGAGGGTGATTTGGTTCTTAAAGAGCAAACTAAAGATATTATTTCAGAAAGCACAGAATGAAATGGCAATGAGCTGGTTTGGCAGACAATTGCCATTTCCTCTTCAACCCTGCCTCCAGCATTTAATCAGAATCACTACCCAAGGAACCTGTGTACCTTCATTTAAAAATTAAAACAAAACCTCTACTATATTTTCACCTGCAAAAAAATCCACCATCCTTCTGATCCTGGGCAGCATTCAGAGTTCTGATACAACAGAAACAACTACAGAGCAAGTGATGGAGAGTCAGGACCCTCGAGGGGAAGGGTTTGGGAACTACCTCTGGGATTCAGAAGGGTGAGCAGGTCTCGAGCATATGGCTGAAGTAATTTCTCTCACTTCTTTGCTTCACAGAGCAGTTCAGAATACCCAGCATAGCCTCCCAGCACAGAGGGGGAGAAGGCAGAGCAGAAAAAACATATTTCTCTTTTATCTCAGAAAAGAAAAACACATGATTTGCACAGTCAGCATCCAATGGGCATCAGTGACATGGAAACCAGGTCATTGCCAGGTTATGCTGGAGGTTAAGGTGAACTTGAGGGAATGCTGGATGATGGACGTGAAAAAAAACCAAAACACTGACTTGAAATCAAAGGTCTGGTATTGTTGAATTTCTCTGCCCTGGGAAAAAACAATTCCTGGCAGGAAGAAGTTTTTCCAATGTACTGGCACGTGAATTAACCCCTCCCTCTGGAAATAATTTTGTCTTACAAGTGAAAAATTATCAGTTCTATGGCTGGAGTGATGCCAAAATCTACTTTAATGACAGGTAAAAAATTACCAGGAAAAGAAAAATCTTATCTCCATCGTATACAGAGGGAAATGGTGGCAAGAAAAGGGGCTGCAGGGAGCTCAGAGGGGCAGGACTGGAGCTCAGGAGTTTGTGCCTGCCAGCTTTTCTGCCTGACTATAAATCTCTCATTGCCCAGAAACTTATGATAGATACTGCACTTACAACAAAAAGAAGATAAGCAGTTAAGAATTTTTCATCAAAAGAGCTCAAGAAGGGGACAGAGCCCAGAGATCTGAGCCAAAAAAACAAAAAAAGCCATCTATAAAAGTACAATCTTTAGAGACGACCCCACAACTCCAGCACTCATCCACATGAATTTGATGAGATGGGGCAATTTTTATTATGGAGGAGGTGGGGACCAGAGAGAAGAGGGAGAAGGGCAATTCCTGACTATGAGTAGCTCACTGATGCCAAGCAGTGGAGTGGGGCCACTCACCAGCCCCCCAAGCTGACTCCCCACTGCTCCACCCTGGGAGGACAGCCCAGATCTCCAAGACCTGAGGTCCAGCTCCCAAAGTTTGTGTCTCCATCCTGCCAGCCTGATGCTGAAATTTGCCCAAGCTCTGTCGATGCAACAGCAGAAAGACAACCTGAGAAGGGATGGAGATGCCTGAATTATACAGTTAGATCAACTTCACACTCTGAGGGGTTGATCTGGGTGTCTCCCACTCTATCTCCAAACGAGAGATGCCAAATATCTGCTCTTACGTGGCAAAAATAACAATTACATTGACTGAACATTTGTATGTTTTTTATTGGATCATAGATCAGCTTTTGGATGTGGAAATCTGTATCAATGGCAGTTTGTGCTTTCATTGCAAAAGTTTATTTGGCAAATAAAGTTAATTTGGTTAATTAAAAGAGGAAAAGGAGAGTACTCTCCCTCTTACTGGGTAATAAACTGGGGGGCAGTGAGTTAATAAAACAGAAAAATAGCTATCTTAGGGGAATGAAATGGGATTTTTTCAGCTTCCCATCTCCATGACAGAAAGTGGCAGGGTTCTGCACTGCTGGGTAACCAGAACTCACACAGGGATGATGAATGGCTCACACTTTCCACATTTCTTCTTTTGAATACATCCAGCAAGCCTCACAAACAGAGACACTTCAGCAAACATCCCCCTGCACACTCATCAGATCAATCCTGCAGCTGCTGTGCCTTTCTCCAGCCCTTAAATACTCTAAGCCATGGCCACCAACACCTGGCAAAGGAGCAAAATTAGGCTGTGCCTGCTGGCTCAGCAGTAAAACCTCCTGGAAAACAGGTGAAAATAGAAATCAAACCACCCACCCAGCCACCCACACAGTGTTGTGAAACTGGAGGGGGAAGGATCTTCCTGGGGAAGGCAAAGGCTGTGCAGGACCACCCTGAGGACCCCCATGCCCCAGAGAGGTGCTCAGCACCCTAAAACTGGTCAGCCCGTGCTCTGAGGGGTGAGAGCTCGCAGCCCAGGCATCAGCAGCTCCCCCTGCACGGAGCAGCCTCCCAGGGGAGGATGTGAATCCCGGGCACGGCTGGCGAGGCTCTGCCCTTGGCTTCAGGTCCTTGGGCTCGGCAGCGAGGGTGGGCAGAGCACTTTCACACGACCTTCCTCCCTGAACCAAAACTGCTGACGTCCACCCGGCCCCGATCCCGGGCACCGAGCCAGGGCCTGCCTGCCAAAGGCTGTCCCCCTTCCAAAACACATCAGCTGGAGCTGCTGAATCCCTGAACCTGCTCCGGGAACAACCCAGGGCTGTGGTTTCGCCTACACAGCCTCGGTTTGCCTGATGCTCATCTCCAGCTCCTGGGAAACCTGAAAACCCCCACTACACCTCCGGAACAGGGCTGTGGAGACAAAAAACCACCTTGCAGATTCACTTGGGCAATCGATAAATAAGACCTAAAATTAAGTACTGGCATCTTCATTTTATGGCCCAAACCCTGTCTGTCCTACGCAATCAGATTTTTCTCCTTTTTTTGTCTGCTGTTAGTCCTATTTTCCACCTAAAATAAATAAGGAAATTATTTCTTTGAGAGTTGTCCTTATCTCTGACAAGATACCTGGATTTCCATATCAAGGGACTGGTTCTTATGTCTTGGAGATAACAAAAAGAAAAATGCTTCGGGGAATTCTGATTTACATTCAGCAGCTTGTGAGAAACCTATTGATAAAAACTAAGAAATATTCAAGGAAGAATTGGACAGATTGTGTCTGAGGATTATCTCTACACCCAAATGCATGTGTAAAAAATAAATAAAAGCAATAAAAGGCATTCTGTCTGAACAGAGATAGAAGCAGGCTTCTTTTGCAGTAGGAAAAGCCATTACTGTAGTTATTATTTACAGAATCAGAGAGGTCTGAGTTTGAAGGGACCTTAAAGGTTATCTCATTTCAACCCTTCTGTCATGGGCAGGGACACCTTCCACTAGACCAGATTGCTTTCTCTGGGACAGTGGAGGAGAAAGACAAACAAATACTGAATTGCAGAATAACTTTGCAAAATAACATTTCAAATACTGTTTTAGGCTCCCTCCACTTATGGGCTGGAAGGAAAGGAGTTTAAATAAACCTGGTAAGCTGACAACTGCATTATGCCAATTCATTCCTCCCTGCAGCACAGGTCCTTTAGTGAGACTTTTGTGCATTGGAGAGGGGTCAGAACCAGCTGCCATCCCTTGGCTGACAGGCCAAATCCACTTCTCAATAAGGACTTTAGTCCCAGATCTTCTCCCTCATGGACCTGCAAGTATCTTCTGCAAGATTAAAACAATTTCTAGGGGAGATTTACTCAGAGAAATTAATTTTCTTGGACCATAATTTGTCCTTGGGAAGACAAGAAGTCTGGGGGCTTTCTAGTGGAGGGGGCAGGGGTAAAGACACCCCAGTGCAGAAGGTCTGAACAACAGCACTCCAATGGCTGAATTAATTATTGGAAGTCATAGAATCACAGAATGTTTTGGGTTGGAAGGGACCTTCAAACACCATCCAGCTCCAACTCCCCTGCCATGGGCAGGGACACCTCCCACTATCCCAGGTTGCTCCAAGTCCCATCCAGCCTGGCCTTGGACACTTCCAGGGATCCAGGGGCAGCCCCAGCTTCTCTGGGCAACCTGTGCCAGGGCCTCCCCACCCTCCCAGGGAAGAATTTCTTCTCAACATCTAACCTAAGTCTCTCCTCTTTCAGTTTAAAATCATTTCCCCTTGTTCTATCACTAACTGCCCATGTAAATAAATTCATCTGCATAGACAACGATAGCTTGGGAACTTGCAAGCTCTGTTCATGCACAAGAAAAGAAATAATTTCAAGGCTGGAGAAGCACCATCTCTTGAGGAGCCAGGGACGTGCCGGCTCTTCTGTGGGATAGCTCTGCATCTTCCTTGTTTTCCCTGGGTTTTACCAGCACAAACAGGACCCTTCAAACCCTCCATGAAGCCACCTCAAGATTCAGGACTAAAGTCATGGTTTGGGGCTGCATGATGAAGAAGTTCAGATCTGAAAAGAGATGGGTTTTAATGAAAATGTAACAACTGTCTCCCTGCTCAGCCTTGGTTTTTCTCAGGGAGGCAGATGTTTGATTCCAGGATTTTGGCAGACATTTTGTGCAGCAGAAACATGAAGACCAGAGAAAGGGGAGAGAAGACAGACAGGAATTTACACTGAATCCCAAGTGTATTTTCCTGATGGGGGTGTAGCACATACAAGGATTTCAGCAAAATGCCATTGGCTGTTAATTAACTGAAAAACTAATTTTATAGAAAATCTTTCATACTTTTGGAAATAAGTAGCAGCCCTATTTAAGGCTGTCTGTTCATAAACAAACCCATGTCAGTGGAAAATGTTCAGATTTATTTGAACCCTAGGATTTACATGCTTTATTAATGATCAGCATTTATCAATGTATGGGCCAAGAAAGAAATGAACTGATGGAAGCTAAAACCTGTGCTTGCTTGTGCTGACTGCTCCCACCATGGTGACTGGCATTCCAGTCAGCCCCAGACACTGAAAAATCCTGAGTCAGGCCTTAAAACCCACATGCCCTGCTTAAAAACCACAAGAGAATTTGACATTTACGAATAATAATAACAAAAACAGCAGCAACAACAACCTTGGTGCCTCACCCTTGGCTTTCTGATGTATTTCCAGCTTGTATTTCTCAGCTAGAGCTTATTTTTGATCATGAAACCTGAGAATATAATGGGTTAGAGGGTCCTAGGAGTTGGATGTATCAGAAAAAAACTCATATGCTGCAAAACTAACAGTAAAATTACACAATAGCATTGTGCCTGGCATCATTATAAAGCAGGAATATTTCTATTTCCTGCATTTACCTAGACAAATCCACCAGACACCTCTCCATCATCTAAAGGACTTTATGGGGCAGTAAAAACTGAACAAATAAACCCAGATAAGAAGCAATAAATTATTGGCTTGGAAAAAACAAACAAACAAACAAACGAACAAACAACAACAACAAAAAAAACCCTTGTCTTTCAAAATATTGGAGCTGTAAAAACCATCAGGGAAGAATTAAGCAACTTTATAGCTGATTTCAGTCTGTGGGCTTTGGGAGAACAGGGGTTTGCATCCCAATGACCTTCTGCACATGAAACATTTATAGACCCCTTTTTGTGTATGTGCATTTGGGCATTTTTAGTTGTGTCCTCTCAATTTATTCAGTTTTGCCTTGAGAAGGCAGAATAAGAGAGCAGCAATGGGAAAGTCAAAAATATCCTTGATTTTCATTTTCCAAAAATGGCCGGTTTGGAGACAAAAAAAAAAAAAAAAAAGTTTTATTTGGTGGGTTAAGGCAAACAGCCCATTTTGAAATTTAAAAAATGCTGTTTCCAATCCAAACAAACCTTCTGGCATTAGGAATTATGTGATTGGATTGTGCAAGTGAACGTGTCTCAGCGGACTGAGGGGCAAAGGGAGCAGCTTTGGGCATGTTCAGGGCTGCAGTGACAGTGCTGGCTTCTGTCCCCTTCTCCCTCCCTCCTTCAACAACTTCAGCCTGCTGCCTCAGTTTCTCTCAGTGTAAAACGTGCTAAAAATAGCTTCCTCCCGGAGGGAGCTCCGAGGAGTAATTAACTAATGCTTGCGAAGTGCCAGCCAGCACTAATTGCTATCATTATGCAGGAGAGGAGCAGTCCGGGTTTGCTTTGGTCCTAATGGTGCTTGTTTTCCTGGACTCGATGAGCCACGGCATCAATGAGCCACTGATGGGGCTGTAAGTGACTCCTCAAGGCACTGCAGCAGGTTCTGAAAATATAAACATTAACAAATTAATTTAGCTCTCCAACAGCCTCCGGGAAAGGGAAGGCTCCAGCCTCCCTCACAGCGTGGCGTGCTGGGGAAAAGGGAAAGAAAAGTTATTCCCGTTATTCCAGGCTGATAAAATGCCCGGGTTGAGCTGCACATCCCCTTTCACCCTTTGATCTGCCCTGAAAATCCAATGTGGCCACACCAGCATTGTGGTGGCTGTGCTGCAGCACCTGGACCCTGCCCTGGGAGCAGGGAAGTGGGAATGGGGCCAGGCTGGTGCAGGAAGGATGGCAGAAAGCCCCTGGTTTACAAAGGAGGGAAAGAGAAGGAAGAACTTAGCCTAAGCAGCAAGAGTCAAGGTGTTCCCTGCACCTTCTGGCCAAAAAAACTGGTCAAAAACTGGGAATGGTCTATGGAAGAATCAGAGATGGGGACATTACCAAATTCATCTGTGGAACAGGAACTCCTGGTGCAGACAGGCCTTTCATGAACACAGAGATTTTACAAAACAGAGGATGCAAGCTGTGATGTGCCCAAATAAACATTTCTCTGCCTGGGAGAGCAACAGCTTCTCTGTCATCCTCAGTTTTCACATCAGGAGAGGCTGCTGGGTCAATATCAACTAGAAACTGTCGATCCCATGGCAGGGGGGGTTGTAACTAAATGATTTTAAGGTCCCTTCCAACCCAAACTATTCTATGATTCTATGAAATTACAGTGGGGTCCAGAACTTGCTGTTCTTTGCAACCTGCAGAGATCAACCCTCTTGGAAAAGCCCTGGCCTTTCCCAAAGGATGCTCCAGAGGTGGGCATCCCCCATGGCCAGAGCACCCCCAGAGCCTGCAGACTGATAAAAGACTTTCTTCTTGATAGAGGAATACCCACATTCAGACCAAGTGAAGGCTGGGAACCTGAGCCCAAATTTAATTGCACTCCCAATTAGACAACTGAAGGGAAATAGACTTGCTGATTGCTGTTTCTCTGTGAAGACCTAATGAAGCAGGGAGATGGGAACGGTCCTAGGCCTGGAAATACTCCAAGGTGGTAGCAGTAAAGACAAGCAGCTATTCCCACAGGAAGAGACAGTGTGAAGGAATCATCTTTCACAATTCTTTCCTCTCTGGCAACATTTTCTCAAGTTAAATATATGTATATATGCATTCATATAAATACCTTCACAAAGCAGGGCAAAAAGTCAAATCTTAGTGTCTGAAAAGTAGATCTAATCAAGTAAAATATCTTCAATCTTGAAAATTCCCTTTCAAGACTTTAAAAACACTTTATTTCAAAGTACATCCTCAGTTTTATAAGTACAAACTCATTTATAGATTAACATTTTAAGTATAAAGCCTTTGCAGTCCCTTTTCAAATTCCCAAAATGTTTAGAAGATGGGAGGGTTCAAATTTACAAACCCCTGGGAAAGAAGGTGCCCCTTTAGAGCCAGATGGGCCTGAGCATCCTGTTCACTTAAAAACCCTACAATTAGTAGGATAATTTTGAAAACCCAGCCTGTGTTACCCCAATATGACATTAGATGTCACCCATGCACTGCATTTACTGCATATCCCCCTTTCCTGGTCCCCACATGGGAAAGTAGCAGCCCATTTCCCCCCCTCACCCCAGGACTGGTGATTCCAGCTGGGGGGATCTCAGGATATCACACTGGGGAGGCACCTGGAGTGCCAGGAGAAATGCCCACAGCCTGGACCTGATTCCTTGGCTGGAGAGGTGGGATACAAGCACCATCCACACTCCCATGGCCTTGCAGGACAGGGATAGGTCTTTGGACTCAGGAGATGGTCCAAGATGCAAATGTTTAACTCTGTGCAGTCCCTGACCCATGCCTTGGGAGGGGCTGAAGGGTTTGGGGATGAGTCCCCACTGGGATGCACCCCGAATTTAGCAAGGAGAGAGTCCAGATGTGTGGAATTTAGATACTCTGTGCCACACACGTGTCCTGGCCAGGAAACGAGTCCCCAGAGGAGACTGGAGCCAGAGATGGCACAGAGGAACAGGGAGCAGCCAGGGTGCTCTACACCCCTCACCCTTCCCCTGCCTCAAGGTCCCCTTCACACGCCCTCTCCTCCAAGGACTGCTTCGCCCTCTTGTTCCCTTGCTGAAGGAGGGGAACCAAAACCCTGGGAAGGTGGCCACGAGGCTGGAAAGCTGGGAGGGAGCCAGCTGAGCAGCCCCACGCTGGGAACCACCCCTGGTGCCTTTTGGGCACTGTCCCAGCCCTACACCAAGTGGGGCAGGATCTCCCTGAGGGCTGACCGGGGCAGCAGGAGGAATCCCATGGACTGGAGGAGGAGGCCGACCTCATTAAAGCCATGGAAATCCCCTTCCACATTCCCGGCTGCGGTGTTTCCTCTCTTGCAAGAGCGTGAGGCGGTGGCAGGCGAGGGGGAGGCACTTTGGGGAACATGTTTACAGAACTCCTGCCAAACCACAGGAAGTCCCAGCTCCTGGAGATGAAGAATGGGAGGAGGAGGAGGCAGATGTGGCCAAGGCTCTGTCAACTCCTCTCCACTGCCACTGGCAAACAAAAGCCAGAGCTCAGCAGCGCTGTTGTGCCTGGCCATGTGGGATGCAGGAGGGCCTGGAGTGTCCTCCCTTTGCTGTTTTATCTCAGAGCAGCTCAGCAAGTCCACCAGCAAAGGGGTAGAAAAGCACCAGGGAGAAAGGTGATTTTTCTGCACACATCTAATGTTAAGCACACCTCGGTGTGCTCCTGGCTGTGGCAACCGAGAACAAGCTCATAAATGTGATCCAACCACTCATCATGCAGAAAGCTGACACTCAGTTGTATTTTTTTATTATTTCTAAACACCATTCATCTGCTGCATCCTGTTTACCCATGCAAGGGATAGCATCTCATGCAGCTCTCCTGGGTTCTCCCTTGAAGGGCTGGCAGCAGAGCATCCAAAGAATCTAGTGGAAGGTGTCCCTTCCCATGGCAGGGGAGCTTGAACTACATGATCTTTAATGGTCCCTTCCAACTCAACCCATTCTACAATTCTATGATTTTATTAAACTGCTGTCTCTGCCACCACTCCCAGCCCCAACATGCCACTTGTCCACTGAGGTTTTCAAAGGTTTGGGCAACAGCTTGAAGATGCTCTTCGTTGATCAGAAGGTGTTGGACTCTGCCACAAACACATCCAAGAATGGCATGAGCTCTTGAGATGGGGCACCACAGGGATCTCCTCTGCTGACACCACCTGAGCAGGATTTGGGCAGCAGATCCACAATTCAGTAAGTTTCACTTCCTTTTCTTTTCATTGACAACAGCCTTACAGAAACAGAGATGTTACTTTATCTCACACGATCTCACACGCCCAGTGGCTTTGGCTGATTCCTTGGTGAAGACCTTGCACTCATAATGGCTTAATGGCTTTAACCTGAAGGTGGATAGGTTCAGATTAGATATTAGGAAGAAATTCTTCCCTGTGAGGGTGGTGAGGCCCTGGAACAGGTTTGCCCAGAGGAGCTGTGGCTGCTCCATCCCAGGAAGTGTTCCAGGCCAGACTGGATGGGGCTTGGAGCAACCTGGTCTGGTGGAAGGTGTCCCTGCCTATGGGAGGGGATTGGAACGAGGTGACTTTTAAGGAACTTTCTGACCCAGACTGTTCTGGGATTCTATGATTGGTATCTACAGAGAAGCACTACCCACCATTCACCAAAGTACTCAGCACAGTTGCTCCCTGTCCTCACCATTTCACTTGTTTGATGAGGACAGACACTCCACACCCTGATTTATCCATCAACACCTGCAGGGGCACAGACAGGCAGAAAAACAACCTACTTACCAAAACATTGCTTCATATTGCTCAAGCCAGTCAGAACTTCAAATTAATTCATAGCAGACTGAATTTAAGAAAGAAAAATAAAAGTTTCATTTACTGGACATGCTATTTCAAAATGAATAACACAGTTCTCATTTAAAAGCCACTAAAGATACAGATTTAATAAAAGAAAAGAGCAAGGTTTCCAAGAGTTTTCATCTGACAGTGAATATCATACTGAACATAGTCAGGAAGAGAAGTTATAGTAGTCTATATAATTAGTCCTTCCCTCCACCCCTGTTTAGCAACCACTTTATCAAATTACAGATGTCCAGACTGAATTAAGTGTTGCTGGAATACCTTGCAGTCAAAATCTTTGCGCAGTGTTCATTACCATTAATTAAGTGTATGCAATCCCAGTTCCCAGAAGAATGCCCTTTTCTATTAGCTGAGCTATATTTAAACTCAGGAGAATTCAGCATACATTTTTAATGGAAATTCAACAGACAGTATTGACATTTGTTTTTTGTTTACAGCAGCCTTTTTACATCACAAAAACCATCACAATGACCCAGGAAGATTGTGCTCCAGCTAAAAACCTTTCCTCCTAAAGCAGATTTCTGAGTTGTTTCTATCACCCTATTCTAGACTGGGATCCAGAAACACCTTGACCCACTTCTAAGTGGCAAACTTTGAGTTTACTACTAGGTGATACGCTTGTTTACACCTCCCAGTATGCCCTTCACTCCCTCCAGAGGGTGGATTTCCTGACTCACAATGCCTGTAACCCATTGCCCAAACCGGTTGCTCCCCATTCTGTCTTTGTGCAGCTGAATATTCCTTCCCCCTTATTCCACCCTAAGTGCCTCCAGACTGAATCTCTTCTTATTAAAGGCCATTACTCCACAAACTGAGGGTCCCGCTCCTTCCCAATTTCATCCTCCAGTGCTTTTCTCAATCCTTCCTGACTCTGAGTGTCCTGCAGATCGAATAATCCTCCTCTGGATTCATCCATCCCCCTTGCAGACCCATGTTCACCATCACGATCCCTCTCAGATGTCCTGTTTACAAGGATCTGAGTGGAACTTTAACTGTTTTAGAAGATCACTGATAAAAGCTCTGCTGGAGCCAAGGAAGCTGCTGCATCCCTCCTTTCTAGAACAACTCCTGCAAAGAGAATTTAATCGATCCAAAAGTTTTCTCTTGACCAGTTCCTTATGGCTGATATTTATTTCCTTCACTACCTGTCATGTGTTTGTAAAATGGTCATTTAATTACCTGTCTTTCACTTGTTTTTTGTAAAAGTGTGTGTTTTCTACCCTATTGACTCTCCAATTTTACTGTACAGGCACTGTACACCCAGTCTTCCTCTGCCTCATCATCCCTGATCCTCAGCATGAAACAGCTCTGCTATAGGTCACTAAGGGGGAAAAGTCCCTCCAAAACATATCTTCTAAAGATATTCCCATACATTCCCAGTGCCTTCAGTGAGTGTTGGGGTGCCATTCCTAATCTTAGGTCATCAGACCCTAAAACAACACTTTAAGCACACAACACATCACCAGCTTCATCACAGGTCTGCAGAGCTTTGGCTCTGGCTCATAACATTGTGGAGACTAAATGTCGCCATCCGTGGGTTAAAAAAAAATGCTGGTGATGCTTATCTGTTCCAAGGAACACCTGTGAAATGGATTCACACATTGAAACAACTTGTGTTCACCTCTTTGGAGAAATGAGAACCCAGGATTTCTTCTGTGCTTCCCAGCCAAGCCCATACCCCTGTCCTCCTGGGAGGGAAAACATTCCCACGAAGGCTGGGCTGAGAATCAAGGAGAAAATCCAAATGCAATGAAAAATTGACTCCCTCCAGCAGCATCCCACAGGGTTCTTGTGTGGGAGCTGGTTTGAACCTGATCATGCGACTCAGACCTGTGCTAAGGTGGCCTCAGGGGACTTTAAAACACACTCGACTGAAGCACCTTCCATTAAAAGTGTCTCCCTGGGGTCATTATACAACCAAAGAAATGGCAGAACATCACTCCTGGGGGTCTTTATGGATCCTCAAGGTAGCAAGCCTGAATCCTTGTCAGTGAGGATAAGAGCTCTCTACCATTCTGGAACAAGTTACTCACATGTACAACAGGGAGGAATCAGAGCCTGCATTTCTCTCACTGCTCAGCTGAGATTAGCTTCAGACTGCTCATCTCTCCTATGTGAAATAAAATTCATCACAAAGCCAGCCCCTCCTTGCCAGAAGATGGAAGTGATCCAATGCAAACAGGACAAATAAACCAGCTAATGCCAGCTCTCTGTCAGTCAGTCAGCCTTCCCTCTGAAACGAAAAGCAAAGCAAGTCCCAGAGGTCTCTCCCGCTCTGAGCATGGCTTTACAATTATAAATTATCCCAAGATTATCTCTGTCCCCAGCGCTGCTGAATTCACCTCCGCTGTGTTTGCTGGAGGATTAATTGCTGCTGCATCGGCTGCACTGCAGAACAAAAGCTGGGGATGCAGCAAACTCCTAATTGCCACCATCACTCAGCAAGGGGTGATAAATTTAAAGCCAAATACACAGGAAACACGTTTTGGTTTAGCAAAGTCTGCAATTAGCCAGCACAGACCACTGCTGGGAAGGGAATCAAGGCAAGCACGACCAGGCATCCAAAGGATGTGAGCAAGGACAGGGATTAGGGTAGCACTGGGTAAAACAGCAATGCCCAGAGCTGACCATCCCGGCATCAGCAGGCACCATCCAAGGACAAACAGGTGCTTCTTGCTCTTCCCACATCCTAGCATGATATTTGGCAGTGCCTGGATGCAACATCCACCTTATTCCTTGATATTCTCCACTCCCACACTGTCAGGAGACTGCATTGGTGCCAATTTCTAGGACTCTGCATTCAAAAGAGATGCTCCAGGACAGCCCTCCCATCCCGCCCCTTCCCCTGATGGACTGCTCATCTCACATGGGGAAATGTGGAGATATCTGAGGAAACAAGATGCCCAGAAGTCTGGTGCCATTGCAGAGCACTGGGTTTGCTTTCCAGATCAAAGTCTCTGGTTCTCTCCTGGATACCTGCCTGAGTGTGAAGAAAGGAGTTACATCTCCAGCAGAAAAATCTCCCACTTGCAGAGGTCACCCACAGCCTCACCATCCTCATCCATGGTGGGAACAAGCAGCAAACACACCGCTCCTCACTGAATCTGGGCTGGATCAAAGGAAAGATGGGATCCATGGGATTGCAGGAAGGCCCTGAACATCAGCACTGCTGTCATCCTGCTCTGGTGCTGCGGGACCTCCAGGCTCATGGAAATGTGGTGAGAGCTCCAGACCCAAAGGCTCAGATGAAACACCAGAAGCTCCATGGCCCTGAGTGGGACTGGGCTGGAAATCTGTCAAGCTTTCTCATGAGATTTCCTCTCTCCCTCCTGGTTCTGTTTGGACTGGAAACACCATGAGAATAACTTTCCTCCTTGCATTTCAGCAGTTTTGCTTCCGGGCCTGGGCTAAACAAGGAAGTGCAGAGGCGTGGGAACCGAGGGGTGACACAAACACATGGGAGTGCAGGATGAATGGCTCCAGATCCCTACATGCAACTCACTGCCTCCATCAGGGGTTCTCCTGCCAGCTGAACTCCTCTGCATGGGCTCACACTTTCAGGTGGAGCTGGATATCTCAGGGTGAGATCCTCCTCTCCCTTAGGCAGCAAAGCACTCCCAGGAATAACTCAAATTTTATGGCTGTGAGACAAGAACATTTGGACCAGGATCTTGGTGCCTTTTAAAGACACATCACCCAGCCCACAGCAGAGCACTTGGACAGAGAGCCCAAACCTTCAAGCCTTTGTCCTTCTGTGGCAAAAGAGTTTGACTTCTTGATGCACTCATCATCTCAGCACTCTGAAAACAGAGTCCATTTCAAGTGTGGAGTACCACAAACCACTTCATGGGAGGCTGATCCATTCCTCCAGGATCCAAACTTCTTCACTACTTCATGCCTTCAGCATCCACTGACAAAACAAGTTGTGCCCACAGGAGCAGGTATGGCATGTAGGGGTGAATAATGATCCTATCACCACATACATATTTCAGGATAAAATTCCAGCTTCACCACAGCCTAACGCACCACCCAACATGTGTTTACACCAAACAATCAGTAATGCAAAGCTACAAAGAATGAGGAAATGGGAGTTTTTCCCATCCCAAGCAGCTTGCAATTAAGGCATTGCTCTTTCCATTAAGTGCTCACCAAACTGGCATGGAAATCTCTTTGGGATTATGTGGATCTATTCAGCAGATCAAAGGTTAATTGGAGCTACACCAGCAATATGAGCAGAAAGGAAGGGACAATTTCTAGCAGCAAGGTCATGTATCTACTGAGCACATCCCTCTGGAGCATTCATCATTATTTAATTATCACTGTACTAACAGCTAGCAGGAATTGAAGTATTCAGGCTTAGTGGAAGTATTAGGCTTTGTGGAAGAAGAAAACCTTCTGGGTTTTTTAAGTACCTCAAAATAGGAGATGGTAGAGCATCCTCCTGACCCAGCTGCCCCTGTTTCTGAGCACTTGGGACAAACAACTGAACTTACTTGACTACAGCTTTTAGGTAGGACTGTCTCAGACCACAGGCAAAGGCATTCCAGGTGAGTCTTAGACAGGACTGGCATAAGCCAGAGAGGACTCATTGACTAGACAGGCCATTTAAGTGGCTTTAATTTGAAAGAGATTAGGTTTAGATTAGACATTAGGAACGAACTCTTACAGTCGGGGTGGTGAGGCCCTGGCACAGGTTGCTCAGAGAAGTTGGGGATGCCCTATAGCAGGAAGTGTTCAAGGCCAGGTTGGACAGGGCTTTGAGCAATCTGCTCTAGGGGAAAGTGCCCCCTCCATCCTACTGATGGCTCCTCACTGAGCAGGTTAAATCTGAATTTGAGCCCATTAATACCTGTTGCAAAACCACTTTCTCCTCCTGGACAGTGCTAGCCGGTAGCAGCACCTAGACAGGTTCTGCTGTCCTCGTGTCTGCATCATGTTCCTGCTCTGAACACATCCCCAGAGGCACAAGCACAGCTTCTCCATGTCCTTGGCTCAGACAGAGAAGCACAGCCCTGAGCCGTGTCCTCCCCTCCCTGTCAGAAGAAGCAAGAGAGGCAGAACTGCACCCAGGAGACACCCTGTGCCTCTGGTCCCTGCCAGCTCTCTCCAATCTGCCCTGCCCAAGGCACTTTTCCCTGTCACAGTCTGGCACATCTATTTCAAACACGGAGGATTGCCACATATCACAGGGAACAAGAAACAGATTCCCACCAGGGAAGCAGGGCCCTGGAGCAGAGTGGCGTCAATGACTTGCCCTTGAGGTTCAGAGAAGGAGGACACAACTGCTTGTTAATCCTGCTTCCCAGCTGGTGATTTCTAGGGATAACCTAGCCAGGGAATTCTAGGGAAAACGTTAAAAGAACTTCTAGTAATGTACTGTGAGAATAAAATCCCCATTGCTGCAGCTCACAGGGAGGCAACACTGCTCATTGCACAATGAACCATGTGAATCCCTGGACACAGATCCAAGGATCAGTAAACAAGCAGGAAAGTCTCCAGCAAAATCACTGCTTTCATTACTTGGTTTTAGGAACTCAGATGTGACCCCCTGTGTTGGGGTAGATTATATGGAGGCCCCAAGTCCACCTCTCAGCCCCACTTTTCTTGAGTCCAACATTTTCTCGTGCTATCTTCTGCCTTTAATTCCTCATGTTCTTCAGTTCACCCCTACCACATTCCCTTCCTTACCCTTGTCCCAGGTCCTCTCCCCAGCTTCTTCAGCCACCATGAGCCCTCAGGCTGTCCTTGAACTCTCAGCATTGCAGTCTTGAGCTCTTCAGATTTTGCCTGTGACTTTATGCTTCAGCGCTTTTATTAAATCAGAGCTGTCTTGTCTTAGAGGAGAGAAAATGAAGCAACCTGGAAGCACAAGGTAAGGCCACATGGTTGCAGCCCCAGAAGACAAGCACGTGCTCTGTGCCCAGCTAGGTGCTACCTGGCACAGTCCTGTCACTGAGGGCCACAAAATGAATCACCAGGACAGTGCTGCACCTTTACACAGGCAGGGAAAAGAAGCAGAGGTGAAGGTAAGTCACGAAATCAGAGCTGCATTACTCAGCATGGTCAGTTTGTCATTGCAGCACGATCCACCACCTGAGTCACAGGAGTGGGATTCATTCCACTTAAATTTAGACCTTTAAAATGTAGAATCTTGTGTCTGGCCACGCAGACTCAGCTTCTTTTACAGTCTGTGATTCATCTGACCTCTCTCAGACACTATTGTAAATTGAATCACAATCTGGTTCTTCCTATTTCTCTGCACTGGCAATGAAGGGAGCCGACAGTGACTAGTTCATCCAAAGCCAGACATCCCAGCTCTACATGCCAAAATAAGAGCAAAGGAATCCCACTCTGGGTATTGTCATTTCTCTCTAATTGAAGGGCTTAAAACTTTCAAAGCAAAAGGACAATGACAGCTGAATTTGTGGTGGGGCTTTGCATGCCAACATTCAGAGACTGTTTCTTCCCTGCCAGCTCGCTCAGTTTAATTCATGGGAATGTCCAGAAACAGGAACCCCTGGAGCACAGCAAAAAAATGAGCCAGGCTCTGGCATTTCTGTGTGCAACCAGTTCTTAATTATTTGACTAATACAAGCATTGTGTAGCAACCATATGCGTGGAGGGGTTTGTAGAGGTTTCTTTGTCACCCATGTGCAAACTTCCACAAGGGTCTAGGGTTTCTGCAGAGTTTTGGGTACAAGAGCACAAACTGCAACTCTTCTCAGGGTGTTTGAGGAATTTATAATGAAACTGCCCTTCAATGTCATTTTGGTCAGGAAGGATCAGCCAGCCAGGAAAGGTGGGCTAATGCTGATCAAGTAGATGTATCATGGGCATGAAACAAACCCTCCCATGTTCTGGAAAGGGCAGGAGCACACTGGAAGCAGGACTGATGGGAAAACCACAGGAATGGGGTTTCTGCACAGAAGGGACATAATTACCCTGGGCGGAGGCTGCAAAGAGGCTCTCTGAGCTGTGAAAATGGAGGCAAAATTGCTCACAAGCCCCTGGATGTTGGATACCTGTAGAGATATGGGCTCTCCTTGTACTAGGAAATAGGTCAAATATGGCTAGAAATGAGGGTTTTATCATTTCACCTCCAGAAATATTGTTAGTTGAGGGTTCTGAGGCACAGCCAGGAGGGAAGGAAATGCCTTGGGCTGTGCCCAGGGACTGCACTCAGACCCCACGGGGCTATGGCAGGGCCAGGAGGAGAGCACTGGGGAAGGAAGTCTTTCAGCAAGGTCGGACAGCAGCTGTCTCCAGGAATGAATCCAGGAGCAGCATCCTCCTGGGATGGGCCAGGAGGATCTTGCGTTGACTGACTGCCCTTCCTGAGTTTGGGAGGAAATTAATCTCCCACCGTGGGCTCCAGTTTATTTTTACATTGCAAGTTAGCCCGAAGGGAAAAAAAGAAAATCATAAAAAAGTCCTATTCCCTAAAAGGAATCACAAATTTCACAGCGACCTAAGGAGATTAGTCAAATCCCTGTGACCGTCAGCAGTTTCACTTAGGTCAAAGCCTGGCATAACTCAATCTCTGTGAGAAGGGAGGAGTGGCGTGGACTGCCCAGCTCTGCAGGCTGGCCAGCCTCTCCAAGAGGGCCCTTCTGCAATATCTGGAGGGAAATATCCCTTTTGCAGTCCCACAGCAAGCAGTCAGACTGACCCGGAGTGCAGACTGTGAAAGGGAGCGTTATCTCTTGCAGATACCACAGTGAGACCTTCCAAGCTGGGAAGCAGAAGGAGGACCAATTTCCCAGGCTGGGAGACATCAAAGGCTGTGTGAAACCTTCCGAAAATGCTCACCCTGAATTTCTCATGCATGGGTGGGCATATGGGATAACTCTCCATAGGGTCATGGAAATGTAGAAAGTGGAGCAGTCGGGTTCTGATTTGCTTCTTGCTCTGGGGGAGAAAATAAAGAGAATTTAGCTCAAAACCTAAAAATAAATATGCCACCCATAGGTTTGGCTTTGCGCAAAAATTGGCCTGAGTTAGGTAACCTAAGGCAGTTTTTGGATGAAGTCATTTCCATCCCCGGGCAAACATGTCTGTGTTAATGGGCTCACAGAAGCATCAGCCTTTCAATCTGTGCCTCAGACTTCATCCAAGGGATCAGTCATGGGGTGGTGCTGCCGTGGTGCTGCTGTGGTGGTGGTGCTGCTGCAATGCACTCAGTGAGCAGAGAGGAGTTGGAGGAAGAAATTGAGGACAAACTTCTGGATTTGGAAATGTTCAAGACCAGGTTGGATGGGGTTTGAGTAACCTAGTGGAAGGGTTCCCTGCCCCTGGCATAGGGGTAGAGTGAGATGATCTTTAGGGACCCTTCAGCTCAAATCATTCTATGATTCTATGATTACTCTGAGGAGAAATATGGCTTCCAGCTTATACTCCACAGCTTTTTAAAAAATCTGCCTTCTTTTCAGTGAGAGGAAGGTGCCTTTTGATAGAAACCCAACAGAAAGTCTCCTGCTCTGTTGCGCAAATTCACAATTTGCTTTACATAGTATTATGAAGCAAAGGATGGGAAGTTCCTGTGTCCTCCTTTCGCTGCAGAGGAGCAGGAGGCTTTTTCAACTGTTCCTCTCTCTCTGACAAAGTTATCGGTGCAGTTCTTAAAAGAAATAACAATTTTTATAATTCTTAGCTGTCCTCCGAGGGACACTTGCTCTCTCTTCATGGCTTCTCCATCATTTGAATTCTTCCAGACCTGAAGTTTTCAAAATTACAAGTCAGGAACTCAGAAATCTTTACACTGATTTAGAAACTAAAAGATTAAAAACGAAACAGCAAGAGACACCCCAACTGCAAGGACTTTTGAGTTGCTTCTGGTCTTTGAGCTTCTAAAACCAAGAGTGGGACAGTCCCGTTGTGTTTTTTTCTGAGTACCATCACATCTGCTTTTCTATCTGCTGTTTCTTTTCTGGTGTTGAGTTCTCTTCAGACTGGAAAGCATCACATCCTATGAATGTACAGCATTTAGCACAAGGTGGTTTTCAGGCAGGATGCATCTTCTGGGCATGGGAAAAATTAAAGCGAATTGTTACAGTCAGCTGTTTAACCTACAAAATACCAGAGTAAACATTTGAGAGGTAAAGGCAGCAGCTGGGATAAGGAAGACAGACACCATCACTGCCTGTCACAGCTGGCAGCATTCTCACTCTTCATTATTTGCTCCTGACCCAGTGAGAGCTTTCCTGTGGGGGAAAAGGAACAATAAATAACAGAGAATCATAGACTCATAGAATGGTTTGGGTTGGAAGGGACCATAAAGATCATCTCATTCCAACTCCCTGCCATGGACAGGGACATCTTCCACTAGACCAGATGGCTCAGGGTGCCATCCAACCTGGCCTTGAACACTTCCAGGGATGGGGCAACCACATCGTCATCATCATCATCACCACCACCATCACCATCATCATCAACACATCAGAATATATTCTGCTATTCCTCTAAACACCAGCATGACCAAAAGCATGAGTTTGCACTAAGTGGGTTCAGATTAGTCAGAGAGAGCATGGCCTTTTCCTCCTGATGATTTCACCAATGTGACATTTGTTCTCATGCCTTTCTCCAGCCTCCACCTCTCTCAAAAAACCTGGAAATGCAGTTTCCCTAATTGGAAACACACATTTTCCAGACCACTTTGCAAGAGGCAAAGTGAGACGAATTTTTTCATCACAGCTTTAGCAGAAGCTCACTGCTCTTACCTGGCCCTTCCTGTCTGTATCCTGACATATTCCTTCAGTAATCCCCAAGTCCTCTTGGCTTCGTCTTTTTGTGGT
This sequence comes from Petroica traversi, assembly GCA_025920805.1. Lineage (NCBI taxonomy): Eukaryota > Metazoa > Chordata > Aves > Passeriformes > Petroicidae > Petroica > Petroica traversi. The sequence continues at coordinate 2,434,594 of JAHLSL010000011.1, forward strand.
GTTTGTTTCTTTGCCCTTCTTAAATAAACTATTGGCAGTTCCTATGGTAACACGCCTCATGCTTTCTCTCTCCTCCCTAAAAGTCTCTTCCCTTTTAACAGGCTTTTTAAACGGCTCTATTTATACTTTCTTTTGTTATCCTGCCCCTGCTCCCTTGCCGTCAGACAAGGGCAGGCACGGAGCAGTGCATGCACTACCCTGTGTTACTAATAATGGCCATCCATAAACACGAGAGCGAGCCGTGGGGATCAAAGCTGTGACCTTCGTCGGGAGATGCTCAGCTTCTTCAAGCAAAAAGAAAGGAAACCTGAGACACGGCTGGCTCGAGAGGGAAGCACTGTTTGCAGGGGCCATCCCCACCCTCCCACTCTCCAGCAATGTGCTGAGGGGCTGCAAGCCCTTCAAACCAGCCAGCATGTGAAAAACAGCCTCGCTGTCTCTGCAGGCAGCTTCCACCTCCCCTCTTTCCTCAGTGTCAGACATTCATCTACATTACCGGTAATTGGATAAAGAGAAAAAGATGAGCTGTGCTTCTTTTTGCTTCCTATTCTGTGAAAAGAAAAGCTCCCCTCCTCTCTGTGCTTTTTCGTTTTAAATCTCCGGGCTATTACCAAGCGTCAAGGTTTATTTCCTCAAGGCTCATTATATAGTTTAAATGCAGATTACAACTTATCTTAACCCTTAGCTGAAGCAGTAGGTAGATTTTTATGATGACAACTCATTGTTTCTCAGGCATTTCTGCTAATGAAAAACAAAGGGTCTGAAACAGTCCAAGTACAATTTGGTTCCTTTCTCCATTGAGAGGTTTCACTTGCACAGTCAGGCCAGTGCCAGAAACCACACGTTTTTTGGTCATCTTTAGGGTGTTCCAGGAAACATATTGTCAACAGATCTCAATTTTTCAGTAGGAAAAGCAAGTAGAAGAATAACTCCCCAGCCTTCCCATTTTCTTCCCCCTACACATAAAGACAGCTTTCAGGGCTTCTTTATTGATGAAGAATGACCCCCAACTGTTGTAAATCCATTTTTTTTCCCTGATTGTGATCTCTCCTCCCCAACCAGCACAAGAAACTGTGATGCCCTCAAAGTGCCACTGCAGAAAGGGTTAAGGTATCTCAAACTGCAGCCTCAATAAGCAGCTCGCAAAAGTGTCCTGTCCCCAGGGTAGGATCAGTGTATGAGAATTTGCTCAGATCATTTAATGTTTGTAACTTGATTTCCTGCCGGAAAGCTTCAGTGGGCGGAGTTTCTGCTGAACCAGACAGAACTAGAGCTATTTCCTTCTCCAGATTGCTTGTGCATGTCCAGTCAAGCTCAACTGAATTAATAGCAACCGGCTTGTTTCCCCCACACACCCCTTCCCATTCACCTTTTGCAGTGAAAATACGGGAAGTGAGTGATAATCCTGCTGCCAGGGCCTCAGGAGATGGGATGATCCCATAACCTTGGGCAAGTCCCGTTCTTTCCCTGCACCTCTGGTCCATTTCTTGTTAAATTCTGGAGAAAGGATGCTCTAATGACCTGGCTCCTGCCCTACTGATTTCCTACATGACCTTGGGAAAGTCACTTAACATTTGCCTGCCTCCACCTTCCATGAAATAGAGAGGAAATCATCACAAGGCTTTGCTCACTCTGCTGCCACCACCAGTAATAAACCATGGCCCATGAGGACTGAAAGTAGAATTCTTTCCAGTTTAAACTTAAAGACAAGTTGTTATTGCCTTCTGAACAGTGCAGATCTATGTTGGATCACCTGAAGCACATCTGCAAAGAAAAAACAGCTCGGGTACCCCTCACCATCCTCCAGCTGCAAATTGATCCATGCATCCCCTGCCTTGGCCATCCAGGAACTATGAGTTTCTTTCACAGCATCACTGAATGCAACCAAACTTCCTGGGAAAGGCCAGATCCTGCTCCAGGTGCTTATTTTTTTACCAAAGTTCTACGTTTCACCAAAGTAGTCTGAGCTAAACTCCACCAAATATGCTTTCATCAATACTGAGAAGATCTACCCAGGGGTGAATGCAGGACCAGCCAAGTGGGATGCTATGGATCTCACAGGAAAACAAATGGCTGGGGCCAGAGATCTACCCCTATGAACAGCCTCGGGACTCTACTGGTTTGAATGGTGTCAGGTCAAATTGAGGTTTGGTTGGTAATACAGACACTTTGTTATTGAGGGGAAGGTGGGAAAGCCCCCTTCCCTCAGTCAATTTTCAACAGCACCATTTGAAAATCCTCCCCAGAGTAAACAGCAAAGTCACCCCAAACAAAAGAAATGAAGCACTGCGAGGTTTTGTGGTTTTTTTCTCTCACAGGAGCAAAGAGGAAATTCCTCTGAGGCACAGAGAAATTTCTGAGTGCTGTGTTTCTCACCCTTTTCCAATTGCTGTCTCCACACCAGCCTGTGAGCCGCAGTGCTGGATGCCTGGGGCAGCACCCTCTCCCCCCACCCAGATAGTATCATGTCCTTAGGATGTGTCTACACTCCCAGGTGGAGCTGATTCTGTTGAATAGTCCTTTCCTTAGGCCTGGCTAAGTCCGGAGGCCTGGGCGTGAGACAGAAAGTAGGCACTGTTCCTTATCATACAAGGAAGATTATGCAAGAATGTCCCGTAATGAGGAAAATGAAGGTGCTTTGAATAGGTATGTGGGGTTGGCTGCAGGTAACTTCTGGCAGCAGCAGGGCTCTTGCAGCATGGACCAGCCCTGGTTTCCAGTGCCAGATGAAGTGGGGTAACCAGCTGCCCCACACCAACCTCCTTAAACCAAATGATCGATTCAGCTTCTTTCACAAAAAAAAGCCCAACATTTGAGGACAACATCAATGAAGGAACCATCACCAGGACCTAAAACTCAAAATCTTTATCTGCTGCTGTTACTTCATCTCCTTTCTGATTGCTGGCTCGTGTGCATGGGAATGCAACGTGTATGGTTTCATTTTCTTAATTGCAATCATCCTGCAGACCACCTTCAGGGACGCTGGGGACCACCAGTAGTGCAGGGACCGCATGTGAAGAAGCCCTGCCCTGGGAGAGCCGTCCCGCCTCCCCTGATGTGGTTAAAATGCCATTCCAGATTGTGGTGCCTGCAAGGATTTAACGATGTTCTCAGCCCAGAGGAGAGCCCTGGACTATGCCCTGTGCCTGAGAAAGCAGGACTGAGCTTCAGATGTGTAGGAGGGCAGCTGTAAGAAACCAAGATATCTGCAGTGGTGGTAGAGTTCCCTTCATAGCTTCCCCCATATCTTTTACATGCAAGTGCAACCTCGGAATCTCTGAACCGAGGTGTTTCTGTTCTGAAGCCTTCGCTGGCTGTTAATACCTGGGGAATCTGTGAAGTAGGCAAGCAAGGTTTTGATGAGTGTGGGAAAAAGAAAGGCGTTACCACGTATGAGTGAACTTCAGTTTCACTCATGTGCTGAATTAGTCAGTGCCTTCAAGTGAATTCCAAGCGCTGGTCTCGCTATTAAATGACTCTTCTTGAAGAGCTAAGTGCTCCATTTTTAGCCTCTACTGGAGGAAAAGCTAAATTTAAAAAATAATATTTGAATCAGAACTATTGCAAAGGCTTTGGAGTTGAGGTTTTTTTGGTGTGTTGTTTTGGGGTGGTTTTCTTCATGTTTTTAAACTTTTTTATCTCTCCCAGAAAGAAGTAGTATCCACTAGTCAACACACAGCAGTTTCTGGGACTTCTGCAAGCTGGAGAAATCCAGGTCACTTGTCATGCCCGTGAATGTGATGTCTGAGTCAGGAAACCTCATTGAGAGGTTGCAGCCCCAAAGGAACATGATGTGATAATTGCCTCACTAAAGGATCAGAAGTACCTGGTGTAGAGGGTCCAGACACGAGCTCCAGTGACTGAGAAATTCAGTGGAGGACTTGCTCAATTTAAACATTTAGAGGATGGGAGGGAGGCATCAGTGCTGGAACATCAACACTGACATCTCAAGAATTCATGTTTCACTTCCTACCCTGGAGGAGTAGTTCCTCCTGCAACCTTTCCAACCCAAAATTATCACTTTTCTGCTGCTTCCTCCTCTAGCACAGCGGCTGTGAGAAGTGCTGTCTGCAAGTGGCAAAAAGCAGAGTCATTTTTTCCATCAGTTCACTGTTAATGGTGTCCTGGCTTGAAGGAAGCTGAGTTTGGCTAAAATGGAAATGACAGAAGGGGCAGGGAAAAAAAGATTACAGAAACTTAGACAACACAGGTGTATGGATTGCATTTCCATCCTTTCTGCAAACACGGAGGCTGCGTGGGCTAGATCCAGGAAAGTGTCCCAGCTGTAACACAAGCACTTTGACAAGCCAGGATTTTCACTAACAAGGCAAGGCAAACACAACCCACTGGGATTAGCATTTGTGCAGAGGTTACAATCCTTCCACATTGCTTTTCAGTGCATTAGGCTGAAAAACATGCTCAAGGATGCTCACGTGCACAGGAGATTGTCGATATTTATGCTGAAAATCCATTCAAATTCAGAAATTACAGCTAACATGAAGCCTACTTGATCCTCTTAAGGCTGTGACCTGATTGTGGAAACATTTCTCTTTGCTTGTTTTTCTAAAATGAGAGAAGCAAGGCAGATGCTTGACTGAAGATGGATTCAGGCTCGCCAGGAGACCTGAAGGTGTCCTCCAGTTGCACTGCCCATCAATTTTTAATGCCTCCATTTCCCCTGCAGCTCACAATGGACAAAAGCTCCCCTAGTCAGGATATTCTCTGATTCTGTGGTGCCCAAGAGCAGCAGCCAAACTGGTATGAATTTACACCCCCGGCCAAGAAGCAACGCTCCCAGGCACAGCAACCCTTCAGCCTCACCCATGCTAGAGGGATCAAGCTGGGTTTGACAGCACTTCTGAGGGAATGTGGTAGAGCCCCATGCTGTTGGCCCTTTTTCTTCTGCCAGAGCTGTCAAGCTGAGGTTGAGCTTGAGCGCTACAATTTGCCATGTGACATTTCAGATGGGAAGCAAAAGAACGGCTTTGCCAACCAGTGCTCTCAGGTTCTCCACTAAATAAAAAACAGATTACTGACATTTGCTGTGTCTGAGAGAAAGGCGGGTCTGTCGTTTTTTACAAACAATAAAGGATGCAGAAAAACAAACTTATTCCCTCGGAGCCAAGCGCAGTTCCCCATCATGCCTGGGAATCCCCGTGGAAGGGAAAGGGGTCATGCTGTTCTATCAAGAAAAGATTTGACCAAAAATACCCAACCAAATGCAGCAACTGCGACATTTTTCTCTGGATTTTTTTTTGTTTGTTTCAGTTCTCAGGTTTTTTGGCGTTTAAAGAAAGCTGTCACAGGCATACTTTCCGTGGGTCCCACCATCACCAGCGTTAGCAGAAGGACTTCTGCCCTCCAGAGCTTTCTCTGGGCTTTGCCAGACTGATTTTAGCACCACCAAAAGTCACGCTCTGAGTTTTCATTAAAAAAACGTTGATGTGAAAAACAGATAATTTTCTCACTTCGAAAAAGTAGCAGGGAGTCAGACAGCAGAACCTAAATGCCAATAGCAAGGGAAGTCACAGGTTTTTTTCAGTTCTCAGCAGACTTCTTTGCAAGGTGTGAATTTGCTGGTGCCTAATCAAGGTTAAGCTTATGCACTGCCTTGAGAGGGGAAGGCGAGAATGAAAATCCCTTTCATCCAGCTGTGTATTTCAAACTTGCTGACACCAAATGTCTTGAATATCCTTTGAAATCAATCAACAGATTCCAAAGTCTTATCCAAGGATCTGTTTTATACATTTAAACAGGTACCACTGTTGTTGCGTAAGAATCATGGCGTTAAGAAACTCTGGTAAATTTAACTTATTTCCTTTACTCTTTTGAAACAGTCATATGCCAAATCAGCCCTTCTCAAGCCCTGCTGGAGGTCCTAACAGGTTGGGATGTGTATTAGCCTGAAGCTGTGTCAGGGAAGGTTTGGGTTGGATATTAGGGAAAGGTTCTTCACCCAGAGGGTGGCTGGGCACTGGAACAACTCCCCAGGACAGTGGTCTCAGCACCAAGCCTGAGAGAGTTCAAGAAGTATTTGGACAACACTCTAAGGTGTGATTTTCAGGGTTATCCTCTGCAGGGCCAGGAGTTGAACTCAATGATTCTTGTGGGTCACTTTCAACTCAGGATCTGCTATGATCTATGCTTCCAGGTCATCCCGTAACCAGCGAGGATGACTGCCTACTTTGAACAATGTTCTCAGAAAAATAAAGCACTGTCAGACCATTCTGGTCTAGAGGACACCCGTTTAGTGCCTTTCAGAGAAGAGGTAAAAAATGCAGTAACATCTGAGGATCTCCTGATATTCATCTCTACATATTTGTGTCTCCTGAGGAATCACCTCATCCCTCTGTGACTGTGACCCCTAAGCCCCCTATTATTCTTTACATTTATTGAAGCCCATTTTTTGCAGCTGCCTCTGCAGTGACTTCTGCTATGAGAGTCCTCGACAAGTTAGAAATAAATGAAAACTTGCGATGGCATCAGGTGCTCTGCTCCTGTTCCTTTGAATTTATGGTGGTGTAAAGAACCAGATCTAGACATGAGTTGCAGACACAAAGGTTGACAACCTGAGGCGAAGGCCTTGGCTGTAAAGTGACAGCAGCTCCTGAATGGTGACACGCTGGGTGACCCCTGTCCCTCACATGCACTCAGAACCACTAATGGGAGATGTTAAATATATCCTGTGCAGCCTCAGGAATGGGCAGCCTCCTCCCTTCATCCAGCCTGGCTGCCGGGGACAGCAGGCATGTCCCCCATAGGCCAGGGGACACCGCTGCCCTGAGCCCAGGCCTGCACTGCCTCCCTTTGACTCTTGAGCCCCCAGAGTCTTTTCTTCAGCTTCCTCTTTGCCATCTTTGTTTTCTCCTTCTTCTTCTTCTTTCTTTTCCCTCTTCTTTCTTAGTCTTTTTTCTCCCCTTCTTCTTTCTCCTCTTCCTGACCTCAAAGGGGTCCCATGGGCAGGGACCCCTTCCACTATCCCAAGCGCCGTCCAGCCTGGCCTTGAACACTTCCATGGTTGGGGCATCCACAACTTCTCTGGACAACCTGTGCTAGTGCCTCCCCACCCTCACAGGGAAGAGATTTTTCCTAATATCTCACCTAAACCCTCCCTCTGCAGTTTAAAGCAATTCTTGCTTCTCCTGTCACTCCGGCCCTTTGTCCGAAGTCCCTCTCCAACTCTCTTGGAGACCTTTTAGGCACCGGAAGGGGCTCTTAAGTTCTCAGCGGAGCCTTCTCTTCTCCAGGCTGAACAACCCCAGCTGTCGCACCCTGTCCCCACGGCAGAGGTGCTCCAGCCCTTTTTGTTCCATTTCTTTCCCTTTTCCCTTTTCCCTTTTCCCTCACACTCCCCTCACCTTCCCCTCACGCCCCACTCACCCCTTGGCCCCGCCCACTCCCGCCAAACCCCGCCCCCTCACCGGCCCCGCCCACCTCCCATAGACCACGCCCCCCTCCGCCGTCTGTTCCCTCCCCATTGGCTGCCGCGGGCGCC
>JAHLSL010000011.1:2442488-2571411 GCA_025920805.1 Petroica traversi
GGCCCCTTGTGACACCGATCGCCGCGTCCGGCCCCGGACGGGGGTGGGGGGGTCCCGGCAGACCCCCTCCCGCCGCGCTCCGTGGGTGGGATGCGGCGTGGGCTCTGCCAGGGCTTCCCGGGGCCTCTCCACCCCCGTCCGGGGCCGGACGCGGCGATCGGTGTCACAAGGGGCCCAAGGGGGGAAGCGCCGTGTTCCCGGCTCTCCGGTCTCGCCATCCCTAAGGAGGTTTCCCTCTTGGTCAAACGGATGGGGCTGCCCTGCATCGGGAACTGCGGCTGGGGTGGCCTCTCCTGGGTCGTGTTTGGAGCAGGCTGCACAGGGAGGTGGTGGAATCGCCATCCCTGGAAGTGTTCGGAAAACATGTGGCTGTGGTCCTGGGTGGCATGAATCAGTGGTGAACGTGGTGGTGGTGAACGTGGTGCATCGGTGGTTGGTGATCTTGGAGGTCTTTTCCAACCTGAATGATTCAGTGATTCTGGATTTGAGCATGTCTCGTTAGGCTAATAATTCCCTGGGCAGGCAAGGTCTCGTTGCAGGAGGACACCCATGCCATGCTTTTCTCTGCCGTAGGTAAGGTAGATTCCTTGCATGCAACTGGAATTACTAATCCAAGCAATTAGCTGGAATCTGTCAACTTTGTGCTGCTGCCAGTTTCTCCAGTTCATTTGGTTACAGCTTCATCTTTCTGCTCAAAGGAGCTGAAATGTAAACGGGGCAACCGAGTGTCTGGAGCTGCTGGGTTGGGTTTATGTGAATTCTTCTGGCCAAAGGAGGACCAGCAAGAAAACTGAGCCTTAATGAACTCGTGCATTTATTGACAGCAGTGGAAAAAGAGTAATGTTGATAAATGGAGCTGGTGGCTTGCTTGTATACGAAATGTCATGAATCTCTCTACCAGGTTGTGAGCTGGATTTAAATTCTACTGTGATAATGATCACTGGTTTTTTGGGGTTTTTTTAATCGTTGCTGATAGTAAACGTATAAAATGCTGCAGGTGGATTTAAAGCTGAGGGCTCTGTGAGCCCACCAATACTTGTGTACATCCAGGGACTTTACATAGAGTGTTGTCACTTGGCTTCCAATGTAACCACACAGGTGCTGGCTGGCAGGGGCTGATGCAGCACAGTCTCTGACACAGCCACTTTCTGGAGATGTCAGACACCCCCAAATTTGACAGTTGGGCAGGTAGAGACTTACAATCTTTGATAAGTGTTCCAACCTGAAATTTGTAACTTTTGGGAATACTAAAACGCTAACTTTGGGTAACTTGTTTCAAAGGTGTGTGCCATGAGCCATCGCCCTGTTGCTCTGCACGGGGAGAGGGCTGCTTGCAGAAGCAAAAAGCTTTTGTTACAGCTATTTTATTTTTATGTGTGCCTTGATGGCTCAAAAATCACTCGTCGGCTTCCAGTCAAGGCAGTCCTGGATGAGAAGCCTCCACTGGGATTGGCCTGTTAAGTGCATTTCTTTGATTTGACAGCAGAAGTGCCCAGAGAAACATCAAAAACCCCAACATTAGGGCACATTTCCAGCTTCATCATCCCCTGCAAGCCATGGAAATCAGTGGCTTGAAATCCAACAGCACTTGATGTTAAAATAGCAAACAGTAAACATCGTCTCCTATCAATAACTTTAATTATGGTTTGGGTTTTGTCTTAAATAGACACACGTTGTCATAGGCAATCAAAGTTTAGCATCCAGACGTGCTCAGCGGGGTGGTAGCGTCTTTGGACAGGGTGTAACACGCTTTTATGGCATAAATTAAAATTAAAAAAGGGGTTTAGCAGCGTAGCTTGCTGTTGTGTAAGAAAACTGCCAACTTTTGGGCTGAGACCGCGTGGTTTCTGGGCATCGTGTGCCACGGCGTGTTTGGCAGGTGGTGTTCCCGGGCGGCTTTGGATGGGGGGAGCGAGTTTTACTGCTCTGCAGCTGAACCCTGACGGAGTTTTTCAACGGTAAAACAAAGTGCAGAGGAGGCTTTGTGTGTGCCACGGACGGCCAAACAGAAAGCAAAAATAAACACCCGTGAAAGCTGGGTTTTTTTTGGTCATTGACAGAAAAGGAAAGTGCCGGTCTAGGGGCGGGTGTGAAGTCCCGTGTTCATTACGTTCCTAATCTGGAAAATACAGACTGTGGCACATGGCATCAGCGTGCCTGGCTAATTTTGCATCTTGTGCTTTTCCCTTCTGATTTAACCCAAAATTAAGGAAGGGAAGCAGCACCCATTGGCCTATTAAATGTTCATTTTTGCCAAGTTACGCCGCTTTGCGAACATGAGACACGACCGGATTCCTGTGGCAAAGAGCCCTTAAAATTTCAACAGCTCTACCTATAAATATAGTCACCGTGAAAGGCAATCCGGCTTTAAAAGAAAAAAAAAAAAAAAGCAACCATGCTCTTTTTTTAGTCCCACTGTATCTGCTTGACTTTAGTGCCATGCAGTGCATCTCCAGCCGGGCGGTGAAGCCGAGGCGGTGTGGAACATTCAGTCTCCTAATTCCTCGTGCTTATTTATGTGGAGAATGGGTGCAAGCACAGGAAAAAAAAATCTTTTTAGTTGTCCTGAAGATTTTTGAGGGGTGGGACAGTGAGGCTGGATCTCTGCAGCCGCATCAGGGCCTTTTGCAGAGGGACCTTTGGTGATTCCTTGGTCCTGGTGAGTTCCCAGGAGCTGCTGCACTGCGGGGCAGTGCAGGATGGAGCCTGAAGCATCCCTTGGCTGCAAAGCAACGTCCCAGATGAAAATTAAAGGGAAGAAAAAGAAAGAAGGAAAGAAGCTGGCTGCCACCTCACCCCAGAGGTGTCTGGGCTCACTCACTGCTCTCTGATGCAACCACAGCAGCTCTGGGAGCTTGGGGGCTGGTTTTGGACATGCCCAGGGTTGCCCAGGGACAGGCTGGCCTCGGGAGCAGGTACAGCATGTTCTGGGCACTCCTCCAGGCCAATGGGACCCCCCACCAGCCCCAGATGATGCAGTGGGGTGATGGCCACGGGCACATCCTGGTGGAGAAGACAGTGCTGGCTGCAGGGCTGGGATTTAGGTGGAGAAGCTCCAAGGGAGGGTGGTTTTGCAGCTTAGCGATGCTTTTCAGCGTGCCCTGCGCTTGCATGGCAGAAATCCACCTCTGTAGCCAGAGCAGCTGGGTCGCCTCGCAGTGCCAAAACCTGCTGGGTATGGTTGGGATGGGGCACAGGCTGGGAAGCGTGTGGGAGTGGGGCGGGAGAGCTCGGCGTGGGGAATTGCTGCGTGTGCACTTGGGCGAAGTGCTGAGCCCGGGCTGCGCGGGAGCTGCAGACAGAACCCACACGTGACCGTCTGAATTTCAGATGATTGCTGGACCACTTTGCCAACAGCCTCTCGCAGCTCATCAGCTGCAGTATCGCTTCTTCTTTTCCCCCTTTTTTTTATTTCCTTTCCCCTTCCCCACCCAGCCTGATTTCTAAGCTGAAGCAGGAGGGATGAATACGACACCGAGGGTGGCTGCAGCTGCGCAGGGTTTGTATCCAAACGGTTTCCTGGAAGGCAAGTTTTTTTTGTTGTTTTTCAATCTTAAAAATATTTTTACAGCGAGTGTCTCGTATCGGGGCTGTTTGGATGTCAGGTTTAGTTTCCCATGACATGGAGTGATTAGAGGAGGGAGGGGAAGGAGGGGCTGGGTGCTGCTTTACGTGCAGATCTCTCTGCAGCGGTATCATCGCCTATTGATGGCAAATGTGCTCCCTCTCATCTCTGCGATAGTTCTCGGAGATTTCCTCTTTTACGTCACTGCAGTTAATAAGATATTTAACTTGAGGGCTGGGGGCGATGTGCTGTGTTATCGTGTTGCAAGGAACGGGGGGATGACGAGTTCCCGCACAGACTTGTGCTGGGAAGATCATATCAGTGCTGGGGAGAACAGCTGGGTTTGGAGTCAAACCACTGCCTTTCACCCTTAATGAACCTGACCTGGCTGCATCCTTTTTTTTTTTTTTTTTTCATAACAATGATTATTTTCTTTCTAATACTGAGAGAGGCAACTCAGTCCTCTCTATCTGCTGCATTGCTGAAGTCAAGTGTGCACCTTGATTTTATTTAGCAGATTGTGTCTGCCTGGCTGGACTTAGGCTCTTTTTCCCCTCCTTTTTGGGGATCCCGAAGCATTTCATGAGAGCACCTGATGACTTTTTCTGGTGATGCTGCAGGTGCAGTAACTGCAGAGCCAGAGCCCTCTCAAGGAAAGTCCTTGACTGTGTGTTTTGTGTGTCACCGGTTGATTATAGAGTTAAGAAAGTGATGCTGTTGTACATGCCCTGACCAGGAATAGCCTCCCTGCTGCCAGCTTGCAAGGCCAGCTCGTTGAGAGCAGGCGAGTTGGTCAATAAATGCTCCAAGTGGCACCCTAGGGAGTTCTGAACCAAAATGGGAACACTTGTGTCCTTCAGCTCCTCCTTCCTTGCCAAGTTGTTTTCTTCCCCCAGCTCCTTCTCCAACTTGCCACTCAAACCCTCTTCGTTCTGCTGTGTTTTTCCACAAATGTTTTTCAAGCGTGACATCAGGGAGAAGAAAGCCACAAGTGCTGCTGGGGGCTGATGCCTATCAGGCCAACCCTTGCCTGTGGCTTTGGGGGCTCTTTCACTTCGGTGACTTGGTGGCTGCAGGTGGGTTCACATCTGGCAGCTGTTGGGCTTGGAACTGCCTCTGTCTGCCACCAGACCCATCCCAGCCACCTCTTCAGGGCTCCCAGCTCACCCCCAGGGCTTGAGTCAGGTGGGGTGATCACAGTGTCCCTATGTAGGTGTGCCGAGAAGAGCTCCATAGCCCTCTCAGGAAAGTGGGGACATGGAGGATTTGCAGGAGGAACAACCACAGCTCTGGTGATGGCATTTTTCAACTCCCCATCAGGACCTGTCGCTCGCAGCCCTGCTGACATTTATCTGCTGATTTGCTGTCACTGGTTTTGCTCAGTAACCCTTTTCTCTTTAAGACTAAAATGCTTCTTAATAAACAACATGCCATCAACACGTTGGGATGTTGATTTGGTTTTTGGGAGGCTCACAGCCTCCCAGTTCTGCTTTTGCTCTGGGGAGGAAGCCACATGGTTGGGTGCAATTTGCAGCCCTCATGGGAGCAGGGTCTTAAAAAATAGCCCTACCACATCCCAGCTCACACCCTCACTGCTGGATGTGGGAGTTAATTTTTCTCACTGCTGCCGTGCACAACAGCCACTCTCTGTGCTTTTGCTGCGAGCTGGGACAAGGGGAGTTTTGGGTGCAACTCCAGGCAGTGCTGGCTCGGCACATGTCCCCAAGAGTCCCAGCTGGGCGGCTGCCCGGGGCCCCCTTCATGCGAACGGGGTCAGCAGCTGGGAAATAGCAGAGCAAAGTGCCTCCCTGGTAATTCCCAGCTGCCGTTAAAGCGGCTTTAAAATAAATTCCCTCAAAGAGCAATTCCAAGTATTTGAGGGTTTGAACTTTTCCGGGGAAGGGTTTGGGAGCTGCCGGCTACCACGCTGCACCCTGGCATACTGGGGAAAGGCGCCAGGGCAATTGCCCTGATTATCCCAACATATAAAAACAGCATTATTTTAATGTCTATATGATGTTTATTTATTAGCTGCTTGTTCAGCACAGCAGTTGGAAGCGGGAAGCAAAGTTGTGCTAAACTGGGAAGATGGGTTGCTGGGCAATGTCTTGGGCTGGAGGCAGTGCCTGGACTCAGTGACCCTCACCATGCCATCCTACCTGGCCACCAGTGCTTACCCAGGGGTGCAGCACAGCCACACATTCCACAGCCAGCTCTGCTTGGTAACGTGGGCATAACAGAAAACAAACTTTGAAGCAAGCTTTACTCTCCCAGAGCCCCTGAAGCTTGCTTAAAAAAAAAAAAAGAAAAAATACTTTGGAGCAATGTGGTCTTTTTTTTTTCTCATGCTCATGAAAATTCTCATACCAAACCAGTAACCTCCGCTGCCCCCGGTTCATTATTTTTTAAGGTGGTGTTAGGGGGCATTTAAGGGAAGGCTTGTCCCAGCCTCTGTGTCCTCTCCTCTCCTACATCCTGTCATGGCAAATTACAGCTTCATTTGTGCTTGTCTGACAGGCACTAAAAGGGGAAGGTTTGGTCTACAAACAGGAAAATTGGTCTCATCCCTGGAAGGTTCTGTGCTGGTGCTCCCCAGGGTGATGCATTGCTGCATGCTGGCTGGTGCAACTTTTTGGTGACAGGAATGTCCCCATGAGGCTGAGTACCCTGAGCTGGGGACAGCCAAGCCTTTCCCTGCAGAGACAGTGCTGGGCTCTTGCCCAAGTCCCCTCTCCAGGGCCCTGGCACCAGTGCAAGTGCAACCAGGCTGAAGGCTGGTGATTAAACCCAGGATCCAGGTCACTCCTGCCCCTCTCAGTGCCCCAAACAATAAGGATGTGATAGGAAGACTACATCCAGTTGGGGATATTGCGCCTCTGAGCAGTTCAGCAAGTTTGGGAATGAACTAATTTGGGGTAAAACCGCCCTAAAAAAAATAGAAGCAGGGGCTTCTCACCCACATACCCTTCATTGCCATGGCTAAGCTGCTCCCAGCTTGAACTGATTTCATTCAAGGGGTGACCTTTACTCTGGCAGCTTCTTACTGAACTTTCTATCATATATGTAATTTTTGAATAATTTTTTTTTCTGTGTGGACATCACAGAGCTCTCTCCTGAGAAAACATATCTTGCCTCTTAAGGACTGGTAGGGAAACCTGTACATGGCACAGGGAGGTTTGCTGTGGATGGGACAACACTGGGTACAGTCCCAGCCCAAAGTCGCATCCACTGGACCACACACTTTGCTCCTTCTTTCTTTTTTCCCCTCCCAAACTAATCCATCTAGCCCCTTAGGCTTTTTTGTTGTTGGTGTTGTTGTTGTTGTTGTTGCTCCTCTCTGAATTCCTTCTAATTTGCAGGCTCGCTGCCAGCATCCAACGCGCTATAAAAAGGGGACTTGTTCTTCAAGCTTCCCTCCGGTACAGAGCATTTGCACAAATAGCAACAGCTTGACAAGTAGGTCTGATTCCCCCTGCTATTACCAAAATGCTTGTAGGGTGCTCAGGGAGTAGAGCTGCTGTCTCAAGACAAGCCAAGCTGAATTTCACACAGGGCCCAGAGCCCAATTCCCAGCCGGTGTTTAAGCTCCTGTCAGCTGGAAAAACGGAGCTGTGCCTTTTTGTTTTTCTCTCCATGCAGCTTCCCTCTCCCTCTGGGAAAGAGTGGATACAGGTTGCATCCCTCCATGTCCCACCAGCACAGGTGGGATGTGGGCTGTGGCTGCAGACCCACGTCCTGCTGAAGGAGCCCTAGGGCCACCACCAATTTTTGTCTGGTCCCCCTGCTTTGCTGTTACAAGCAGCCATGACACAAACCCCTGCCAGCTTCCTTCTTAAAACTAATGAGCTGTTTGACCCTGGCAAGTCCTCTGGGAAAGCTGTTGCCAGAGCTTGCTGCTCGCACGGATACAAACTGCTCTCGTTTCCAGCTTAAATTTATTTGTGGATGACTCGTACCCATTTGGCCTTGTTCTTCTTGTACCCGCACTGGCTTTTGGCTTGCATGGCTCCTTTCCCTGCTCTGGTATTTATCCTCTGGCAGGCTCTACCAAGTGCCGTGGGTCTGCCAACCCAAATAACCCCAGAGCTCCTGGTAGAGCGTGGCTGGAGGGGGTGTAAGGGCATCTAGGCTTCCTCATTCCTGCAGTGAAGACAGCCCCAGCAACCTGATTTGCAGCTCACCCATTGAAAAGGAAAATCTACCATTCCACCTCTTGACATCCTCTCTGGGGATGGTCCCAGCCTGCATAAGGACAAGCCCAACCATCCTCACCACTGACAAAGGCTCTCTGATTTGAAACCATTATCTAATTTCATTAGCACACTTCTCTTTTGCAATGCAAAAACCATTTTGGCAGAAGATGAGTGGTTTTTTTTCCTGGTGCAGCCTTCAATAGCACCTCTCCCTCTCCTTTCTGGTAGTGCCAGGGCTCGTGTTCCTGCCCGTGCTAATCTCAGCCCTGGTGTTGTGGAGCAGAGATTTCCCATGCACAGCTGTGCCAGGAACTTGGCTCAAAGGCTGAAGTGGATTTACAACCTTAAAGTTCATCAGTTCAGAATACACTCGTGGCTCCTTACCACTGGTGCCCTTTTGGAGGTGTTGGACTATCCAGGATGGTATGGGAAGAGCTGCAAGGTGTTTGCTTTCCCCCCAGTATGATAATTTTTCAACATACTTTTCACTGCCACATCTTTGCCTTTTATGTGCTTTGTTTGGGAGCTCTGTGCTTATTCCTGGTGATGTTGTGATGCTGGTTTATCCATCCCAATTTAGACCCCTGCCTTCTCCTTGGCAGGAAGAACTTGGCTGGTACCTTGGATGCTCCAAGTGCCATCACTCACCACATCCTTATTTCCTCCAAGTTGCCCTTTAGTTAAGAAACCTTTTTTTCCTTTTTTTCATTCTGCTTAATCTAAACTGCACCAGCATGTGTCCATTTGAGGCAGGATTTTATATTCCCCTGCAGTGTCCTTCCATCATTCCGTGCCCTCGTTAAACCACGCGTAAATTGGCATCATCAAGGAGGAGCTGGGCTCTGCAGTTATTAGCAGGGTTATTCTCATCTCCTGGTGTCCAGAGAAGCTGCTGGGCTGGTGTAACACAATTCCCACTAACGCTCATCTTTGCTGTCAGGGAGGGCGATGCTGATGGGGCACTGAGCGTCAGCAGCAGATACCAGGAGGAAACCAGCAGATCCCATCACATCTTCCCGTGTTAAGTGATTTTTGACCCCCAGCTCCTCTCCTCCAGGCCACGGTTGTTTAGCATATCACATTGGGCATTAACTTCCCCTCCTGAATCTTTTCTGAGCAGCCCATGGGCTCCTTCACAGCTGCAGCTCCAGCACAGGAGCACATCACATCCTGTGCCCATGGCTGGGTTTGCTTTGTGTGTCGCGTTTTCTCGCTGCCTAAATCAGCATCCACAGCCGCCAGCACTCAGAGTGGTACAGCTGGGCATTTTCTGCCTGCAGTCCATCTTCCTTGTTCCTCTCTCCCTGTTTATTTGATTTCTCACTGTATTTAAAGGAGAGGTCAGTGTGTGTTTAGCAACCTTCTCCTCCTGTTACTAATTTCTTAGAAACAAAGGGGAAGGAACCACAAGCAGTAAAGAGCCTGAGGTTTGAGGACAGGCTGTTTATTTGTCAAAGCTAGAAATGCAGTTACTGAAGAGGGCAAGAGAAAACCCTCAATGCTGTTGTACCTCATTTAAGTTTACGCTTGTGTAGGTCAAATTTGGGAGTGTGTGCATTTCCTCCTGCTGCAATTTTACATGGAGCTCTTACCTCTGCCATTACTGCAAATAGCATCTTAGTTTTGCTTTCTGCACCTCATTTTTGCACTCCTTGGCCTGACTTTCCTGCACCATGCCCATCTGATGCTGGGGAAGCAGTGGTGCCCACCTCAGTGGCATCGTGGCATCCCTTGCAGTGGGATTGCACGGGGCTGATGACAAGTGGGTGGCAATAAACCAAACCTAAGGGTACAAATGCTGGCAAGAAGGCTGGGGCTGGCCATCAGCTGCCGGGAAGAGAGGATGAGGAGCAGCAGGGTGGCTCATGCCAAAACCAAAGATGCTCAGAAGCCCAAAGGGGACAAAAATAGGTGCCTGGGTAATTCAGGAGCGTTTGAGGACCGCTTAAGATCTTGTCCCTCGGAAGCAGCAATTACTAGATGAAAGGGAATGTCTTCAAGCAGGCGTTTTGGAGCATCTGGTTTGTATTTGGCACGTTCACTGGGGGAAGCAGGGAAGGCTGGAAGGCTGCTGGGTGGGTTTGAGGATGGGCGAGGCAGAGGGTATCCTTCAGGGGATGAGTCTGGTTGCTTATGAAATGCATTTTGACACCAGGAGCATTCCCACATCTCTCCTACTTTTTGGACTGCATTGTCAATAACTTTCCAAAGCATTAAATTGAGCTGGATTTCTGCTTGTGGAAGGCTAAGGGGTGTCCCCACATGAAGCAGCAAGTAGGGGGATGCACATGAGGTTTTCTTTTCAGGTTTCACCCTTCCTCACTACAGAGGAGGCATTGGCATGTAATTACCGCCAGCTTTAATCCAGCAGACCAACTGCCTTTCTGGCAAACCCAAATACAATAGGAGCCAAAGGTTATTGCATGCCCTAAATAAAATCATTACAGCCCTGGGGCCTCACCCAAGCCCAGACCGCAAAGCATCCAGGACTGGCTCCATTCAGTTTTTCTGAGCCTGGAAGATTTGGTTTGATGGCAAAGACCCATAACTTTTTTTTCTCTCTCTTTTTTTTTTTTTTCTTTTACTTTCTCCCTGCAAAGCCACCTGCACACTTACAGCCACTGTGGCACCTGCCAGGAGCTGCACATCTGGCCAGCATTAGCGAGCCTGCTATGGGATGCACTTGGTTCAGTCTTTTCTTGCTAAAATAATTAGTGGCTTTAATTGAAAGCAGAGGTGGGTGAAGACACGTCACACAGACACACCACGGCGTGCACAGCTCAGCCCAGCTGTGACCAGTGTCCTCTCAAACTGCTGCCAGATACAGCCCAATGTCCTGCCCATCCATGGGATGGACTGAGATTTCAGGCACCACACAAGGACTCTGGAGTAGCTGCCCAGGAGCCAGTGCATCTCACTGTGCTTTTCTCCCAGTTACTGCTCCAAATTGGGATTTACTCTGAAACGGAAAGACTTAACTCCCTATCCCTGAGCAAATATGGCCCAAAGTGGTGCGAATGCATGACCTCACCCAGATCTCAAGAGGTAAATATTGCATCACAATGAGCGCACCCCCTGTATCCTTTGCCCCAGTCTGAGACACTCTGAGTCCATCCTGATGAAGGGACAGGCCAGGCCAGGGAGGAGGTACTTGCTGAGAAAGGCTTTCTCCTCACCTCCCAGTTTAATTATCGGTGTCTCATGTTTGCAGCATGATGGGCACTGGTCCTGCCTCCATCCAAGGCAGCACTGGCTCCTGGTATCCCCACAGAGCTGACAGCAGGGAGAAATTGCATTTCACAACCTGTCTTTCCAGGCTCCCACAAGATTACTGGAAGGAGAGGAATGTGCTGAAGAAAATATCCCAACCGCTCTTAAAAGTCACAGCTTTCTCTGTCCCTTTCTAGGATGGCCATTCCTTCACTGAACCAGACAACCTCCTCCAGCTGGCAGCACCCACTGGAGCCAGCACTGTGTCCCCTCCCCATATCACCCTGGGGTGTCTTTGCCCTCCTGACCTCCCCTTCATGTGCAAATAATTGAAATTGTGATAGGCAGGCTCTTTTATGAAGAAATTCTGCTTTTCCCAGTGCTCCTGGGACAGAGCTCAGTCACTTTATGTCTGGGCAATAAATCTCCAGGCTCTCCAGGGCACACCCACCACACAAGGCAGTAATGGGCCTGCCAGATGCTGTTCTGTCTGGGTGAAGAGATCGCCAGCCAGTGCAGCATCTGTTAATCATTTGCCAGGAGAGCCCAGGCAATGAGGGAGTCTCGAGCTGAATCCCTTTTGGCCAATCCTTTCAAATCATGGTGAAGGTTTCTGGGCAACGTGGAGCTGAAACAACCTGTGAGCAGCAGCAGCCTGTGATCCTGGGCTGAGAGATGTATCCCACACATCTCAGGAGGAACATGAGAAATCATTCTCCTTGGTCCTTCTTCTAAGAGGCATAAAATCCTCACCTGACCAAGGCTAAGGTGGCCCTTTTCTTTGATCCACTCTTCTGCTTTTTCTTTAGAATGTGAACATCAGATGATGAGATGTGGTCCTGGGCAGTGGAAAGCACTGGGGAAGCCTGAACTGCTTTGGTGTTGAGTCATCTCCTCCTGAGTGATGGCATATGGACAAGGCTGAAAGTGGGGATGGCTTTCTCTGATGTTTCTTCCCTGTTGAGTCTTCTCTGAATATTCTGCAATCTCAGTCCACACATTTTGTCTCTGCCAAGCAGAACACCTCCAGGTTCTCCACAGAAGATCTTGTTGCTTCTGGGGGTGATGGTCGGGCTGTTGCACTCACTCTGATTTTTCTCCCAGGCTAATTACACGCCTCTTGGACTCTCTCAGGTGGCTTTGGCAAGTGCTCTGCTTTTCTAGTGCCAGTGCCAGAGAGCCCTGGCCACAACCATCAAGTCTTTCCCCAACTATTAGAAAGCAGTTATGCTCCTTGTGTGTCTTTTCATTTCCGGAAGCTGGTAAGTGGATGGATCCTACACAAATAAACTTCTCAAGGGCAGAGAGTCAAAATATCCCTGGGCTTGTTTGGTGGGAAAAGGTTAACCAGCATGAAGTCTATGAATTGCTGCTGACCCGACTTTGTTGACAAAATACAGTGTTATTAATTGGACTTGCAGGCAAACTGCCTGGGGATATTTAGAAGGAACTTGTCCATCACAAGGGCCGAAATCTCCCTGGGAGAAGATCTGTCTGGGCTCTTTGGAGATGCGCCTAGGCCTTGGCCACGGCTCTGGTTTGGGGTTTTGTTGTTGAGCCTAAGATGTGTCAGGGTCTGTCTCCCACACTGTCCATGCACAGATTCACCAACAGCAGAGCTGTAACAGAGGAGCCTGTCAAGAAACCTGGGACCAGGTGACTGAGATGGTCTCTTGATCTACTGGAAGGTGTCCCTGCTCACTGCAGGACTAAATATTGGCAGACTAGACAACATTTAAAGTTCTTTTCTAACCCAAACCTTTCTCTGATTTTTGTGATTACTCTAATGGGGTCCCTAAATTCAGGTTTCTGCTCTCAAGCTGAATCCTACACAAGGCATCATTACTTGGACAGGTGCAGCAGCCTCATGATGAAGCTGAAGTTCAGGAGTGTGACCTGTGCTTTTCCCAGTGTGGTCCTAAATCCCATCAGCTGTTCACTGCTGCGTTGATGACACACGTTGATGTCACCCTACCCCCAGCCCCAGGCTTATTTTTGACCGTGGCAGGGATGTTCCTGGGTGCCATCACAGCCTTTCAGCCGGTGTCCTGGCAGCTCCAGAGCCAGCTGCTCCTGTCGTGGCTGGCAGGTTCCCTCACAGCATCTCACGGCCCTGTGTGACAAACAGCTTGCTTCCCTCGGCCTGGGAGTGAGCAGAACACCCGTGCTGGCACCAGCCCAAGACAGAAGCTTTGGGAATCCTTCTCAACAGCGTGACAGCCAATGCTCCTCTCCAGCAGGGCCAGGCTGGGAGGCTCCCAGCAGCAAAGCCTGGCCCGGTGCAGGAAGAGCTCGCCTTGGGCCGCGAGGTTTCCTGCCCCTGCGTGACTGAACGTGCTGGAAAGCACCTTCCATGCCTGCCAGAGAGGTGGAAATCCAGCTGCCAGCAGATAAATGTGCCAGTGCCTGTCCTGCCGTGCTTTGAGGAGAGGGGTGGCACTTGTTGAGGAGGGCAGAGGGGCTGTGCCCTTTCCTCAGTTTCCTTAAAAAGCTGACAGTTCCCTCCTAGGTAAGGTCAGCCACATCCAGGTGGAACTTCATACAGGTTCACTGTGCTACTCAGAAGCTTCCTGGTGCCTGTGGCCCACAGTTGAAGCCCCCTGTCTGGGATGCTCAACCTTGTCTAATGCAAGTTGGGCCATGCGAACATGACCTGGAAGAGCCAGCGGGAGCAAGATCCATTTGCCTGTTCCTCTTGCGCAGCCTCTGGACATGGTCTTGCCCGGGCTGAAGTGGCCCCAGGGGTGAAACAGTCCATCCAGGCTGGAGTTCAGAGCAGCTTGACCGTTCCCTGAGAGCAGCTGTGGCAAGCAGCCCACGTTTCACAAGTGGGGTTTTCCCATCAGGCTCTCCAGCTGCTATAAATAACAGGAAACGTTTTGTCGTTTTCTGCTCCGGAGAAGGTCAGGAGCTGGATTCTGTGGTCTTTGGAGCTTTAATAAGTTGGAGATTTATGCAGTGTACCCAGAACTCCCCTGAGACAGCCTGCCTGAGGCTGTTTGGCTCCTTGGATGGAGAAGTCCTGACTGCCAGCCTTTGACAAAGTTACCTTAGCCACCCTTCATGAGCTGTCAGGTCCTGCTAAATCCTTAATGTGCTCTTCACCTCCAGGCCAGATGCTAACTCCTGGATTGCTGCTGAACCTGCTCACAAGAAGTTTGAACCATCCTCTGTCAGTGGTAAGAAAAGCTTCCATCATGGATCCCAGGATGGATGGATATAGGGACACTAGCCAATGTTCTTGTGAGCGTGCTGGGAGCCCATCTTCACAGAATCATAGAATCTGCCCTTGTGAGACCCCACCTGGAGAACTGTGCCCAAATCTGGGGTCCTCAGCACGAGAAAGACATGGACCTGTTAAAACAGGTTCAGAGAAGGCCACAAAAATGATCAGAGGGCTGGAGCACCTGTCCTCAAGTTTATGTTTGCAGCAGGATGGAAACCCAGCAAATCAAGTGGGAAGATCCATCCACAGCTTTTCTGGGTCCTGGAGAGCCCCAAGCTCAGGTCTGTGCCTCCTGTTGCCCCAGCAGCCACACAGGAGGAGGCAGAGCCCCGTCTGCCGCCTCTCCCATTTCCCCAGCAGATGCAGGAATGCTTTGATGTCCTCTTCCCCAGCCCCAGTGCCCAGCACCAGGATTAACCACCAGTCAGACGCCTCCATCGACTCCAAATAAATCTTCTAAACTCAGACAAGCACCACTCAGAGGGGTCCCAGCATTCCCTTCTTGCAGAATGTGGGTTAAAAATAGTTTTTCCTCTTGCACCTGCCCCTCTGAAGCTGAAGCTGTGTTTTATTTTTAAAGCCCAGGTTTCTTGGTGGTTGGCTCCTCTCCTGGGGTGTACAGGCCAGGGACAAATAGAAAAATTGCCCATCTCAGTGGTACAAAGAAAGTGGACAAGGTGGAACATGCTTACATGGGTTGGAAGAAACTCTTTCTCCTTCCAATTCTTCTTCCTATAGCCAAGAGAGAAATGCATCTCTAGGGATGATCCTTCAGAAAAATACTGAATTTTACTCCTTTTTGCATGTTTATGAGAGTGTTTTATTTGTCTCTAAGGGGTTTTTGGGTCAAAGTTAGCATGCCCTGTGCAGATCTCTGAAGCCTGGCTCAGTCCCACTTAAATGGTTTCAGTGAGGCTGAATTATTTTTTGTTAAAGCCCATGTGTTTACATTTCATAAGCTTATTTTAAAACACATGTGTATACAAGAGCAGGCTTATTTATAAGGCAGATTGGCCTGCTGTGTCCTTACCTGACTTTAAGTGTCAAGGAAGCAGCTTTTTTTAACTTTTTACAAGCAGAGTTTAAAATAAAATACTGGTTTGATGTGCGCCAGTGAATCTGCCCAAGAGAGGAGGTCAGGACAAGGTCTTGTTTTCCAACTGTAAAATGCTGTTTTGCTTATTTACAGAGCTTCCTCTCACCAGCCATTATTTTAGGTTAATATGTTAATGACAGCTATAGGTAAAAAAAAAAAAAAAAAATTATGTTCCTCAGAGGCTTGGCAAGCCAAAATCCCAAAGTAGCCAGGCTTTACAATGAAACAGCTTTTGGGAACTTTCCATCAATAAAACAGAACTTGCTGGGTGACCCGTTCTACACAGGTTCCTGGCAACATTTCTGATTCCAAGTACTCCAGGGAAATACTTAATAAAAGCCTTTGTGGAGGCATCTTGGCATTTTCTACTTGCCCTGGAGAAAGGATTTTATTCTTTATTCTTGATTTTAGTCCTGTGAGTTGGTATCGCACGAGTCCCACTGAAGGAAGGTGAGGAGCACTTAGGGTGGTGCTTCGATGCTGGAATGTAAGGAGATGTGTGTGGACCTTAAAGCAGGATGGGGAAGGTGAGGAGAGCCCCAAGGAACTACAAATTTACATGAAAGCAAAGGGAAGCTTGACTGTGAGACATAAAATTCATCTTTCACAAGGGTTGAGAAGCCCACATGTGTTTTTATGCCTGTGCTTGGAGAACTTTTCCTGCTTCTATCAAGCTTTCACGTGGGGTTAGTGGGTATGGTCATGAAGACCTAGGAGGTAATGGGAGAAGTGTTGACATTTACAGCCAGGAGAGAGCTGGAGCAGACACAGAGTGAGGGATGGTTTTCCATCCAGCCAAGCTGTAAACCAAAGCCCTGACCACTGGTGGTTATTTAAAGACTCCAGCAGTACTTCCTGCCATGGTAAGGTGCTTGGCCCACGTTCAGCCTGGGCGACTGCTCTCTGCAAAGCCAAATAAACAGCAGCCACTTGAACTTTCCACCTTGTGGGCTCGGCCAGATGCCTCATCCTGGGCCATGGCCGGGCACTGCACTTCGGATGGGGTTTGTGGATGAGCCTGTTTGGAAGATCCAGAGTGATCACCACATTTCGGGGTTGAGGGTGCATTTCCTGTCTCTGAAGGACCCCGGTGGAGGAGTTTGGTGCTGTTTGGAGGTGAGAGAGGGCATCTGGGAAAGGAGATCTGTGTGTCAGGAATGGGCAGGGATGTGCTTCATGCAAGTCCATGTCCTTCACTGACCATGAACAGGGCAATGGGAGGAAATTATAACTTCTAACCCTAGACCTGTGCTTAAAGTGCTAAATTTCCTCAGAGGAGGACAATTCGAAAGTCCCATCCATCAGTCAAGGCATGGTGCTTATGCATGACTGTGATAACCATCTGATCTGCAGGATGTCCATGAGGGTGCCATGGAATCAGTGGTGAGATGCCCAAAGTGATGCTTCACCCACTGTGGAGGTTGGAGGTGATCCCTTCCAACCTCGCCCTCATGTGATGGTTGATTGGAAATGTCAGACAGTGGGTAGGAATACCCTGTGGGTATTCTGTTGCTTTTATTGACTCATAATCAACATGATTCACGTCCTTCCACACTTCTGACCCTTCCCCGGTGAGCTGAGATGTTTCAGCAACTCACATGAACCCTGCAGTGGATGCTCCTCACATCCAGCTCCTCAGCCTGGGAACTTTTGCAAGACTTGGCAGCAGGGCTGTTGCAGGAGTATTTCACACAGGACCCAAAAATATTGCTGTCGGTGCAGCGTCGGCCGGCCTGGACGCAGGGTCAGGTCCCTCAGAAATCAGACTGTTGACGAAGGAGCTTGAGCGCGTTCAAATGTTTCGTCTGATTTTCTTGGACTGCAGAGTTTCCAAGGGAGCCAGAAAGCTGGCTGCTCCTCTTGTTGACTCTGCAGAGCAGAAATACAGCTGGGTTCAGTGGAGTAAGGAAGCTCCCAGTTCTTGTACTGGTGTAGCAGACAGGGGGAAAGCTCAGTTTTGAAAAGCTCAAATGTCTTTCTGGAGATAAAAATAGAAGTCCAAGGTGAAGCTCTCTGCCTGTGCTCAGCATCAGGGATGATTGCCCAGGCAGCCCCAGGACCAAAATCCTTGCTTGACATCCTTCTGAGTTTCTAGCAAAGAAGCAAATCCAGGGGCATTTCACTTGATCAGAGTCAAAAAAGTGTGTCCACACAGGCTTTGGGGAGTGCAGAGAGAAGCTCTGCCAGCACTGAGCTGGGATGAGAGCACAGGAGACTTAAGGCAGGAGAGCAGCATCACTTTAAACTGCAAATGAACCCTGAAATGACAAAAAACTTGAAACAAGCCCACATTTCAGGTCAGGCTGGCCGTGAATCAGCTCTAGAAAATGAAAGACAAAACTTTCTGACTTCAGTTGGAGTTATGAACTTATAAACTCTCATTTATCTGGTTTAATGGATGCAAGCCAGAGACATTTTTTGAGGTTAGAGGATGGGACAACTTCCTGAAAATGAACTCATTGAAAAAGGCGTGATTTGGAGAGAAAGTTTGTCTCAAATTCTGATGTTGTACGAGGCTGGGTTAATGTGACATAGAGATATCTTCTGGACATCCCAGAGCTACTCTAGAGCATCCTCTATCCATTTAATGCTCTCTGCTAAAATGTAGGAGCATGATAAATCACTTCCAAAAACGAAAGTTGAAAAAAACTAGTCAGATTTTAAGCCCATCTGAATGGTGACAAATGTGCAAAAAGCTTTTGCACAGGACAGCCATGTAACTTTACTCCATTGCCCCCAAGATAACAAGCACAGACTGACAGTGAACTGTGGACAAGTGGGGCAGCCCATGGTCCAGCTTTGTGATTTCATGGCCCAGAGACATGGGAGTCAGAATAGAAGTGTCTCACATGTCAGCAAATCGTAGTACTTTTCTTTCCAGAGCAAGGATATTTTCCCCGCCTCTGTTGCCATTTAAAATACTGATTTATTTTTGCCATTGCATTAAAAATGGCTGTGTATTCCCCACAGCTGTCTTCAGGCATTACAAAAATCAGAATATCTGCCTGAAGCTAGGCATAAAAATGCAGCAGAGGCGTCATGCAGGCAGCTGGGCTAAAATTGGTATCCACTAAAGTTAGGGGAGATTTCATGGAGCTGTTGCTTGTTTTATTGAAGTGGACAGGTCAAGAACCAGGGTTTCTCAATGCTGTGGCACCACAGGGATGTGCTACTGATCTTGGATGCTGGATCTTCCTCATCCTTGGTGCTGTGGCTGCAAGCTGGAAGGGTGGCTGGGATGTGCTCCTGGTGAGGAGTTGGTGATGCTGTCACCAGCTTTGGAGGCAGCGACTCCACAATGATGCTCCAGCCTGCAGTTGTGCTGGAGAAGCGGGTGAGCTCAGACTTGATCCTTAGTGTTACCTAAAACCTCCTATCCCTACACTGTGCAAGCCTTCTGGGAGCAGATTTGGGGCAGGAGTTCCTCTGTGCCTGAGTTAGGTGATGGCTCCATGGGCGCACCCATCCAGATGCAGATCACCACAGTCCTGCTGGCTTGCGGGGCTCAGACAGGGAGGCTGCAGGTCCAGCTGCATGGGACAGGTTGGTTGACATTTCCAAACCTTACAGGGAAGTCTCTTCCTGAGGTCCCCAGAGTCCTTCAGGTGCCACTGTCTGGTGGAGCTTGAGGGAAGTCCCTCTGCTGCATTTCTAGTAAATGCCAGCCCAGGACGTGCTAATGACAGCAGAGAGGATGTGCTCCGTCTGCGTGACGAATGGCACTTACAGGAGATCTGGAAACAGGATGGGGATGTTTTATCAACCAGCTGATAAAAGAAAATGCCAGAGAAATTCCCCTGTGGGAACACACGGCAGAGTTTCACCCCATGCTTCGGCATTGAGTTACAGGGCTCATTTAGCAACCCCTGGCTGCCTGTCCCAGTGCTGCCCCCAGTGCCCTGCCAGTACAGCTGCGTGTTTGTAGAGAGATGAGCTGGGAAGGGATCAAGCTGAAAATCAACTTTTTAAATTTATTTTTTAATTTCTCCAAGACAAGATTGCCTCCATGGTGCCTTTGCCGAGATGGCCATCCATGTCATGATGGCCTCATGCTGATAGAACTGAACCAAACCAGTGCCTGCTGACTTTGCACTGAAGCAGATGAGCCCCATATCCTTTGGCTGGAGGGGACATCTTCAGTGCCCCTTGTCTCTGCTCTCTCTGTCTCACTGTGATCCAGCCCACACCAGGCTGGTTTTGCTGTTGGCTGTCGCATGCAATGCCAAATTTAAATTATTTGTGAAATAGCCAAACAGTCGTTGTGCTGGTTGCTGGAGTACTTTGTGCACATCTGTGCCTGTAGGGTTTTTCTTCTGGAATAGTTGAAATAGTGTGGATTTCAGCATGGAGCCAGGTATATTAATAGGAATGCCATCACTTTGCATTTTCTCTGTACCAAAGGAGCTTGCAATTGGGTAATTGAGCCTTAAGTCAGCACTGGGTGTTCTGCAAGGTCTCCATAGATATTTCTCAATGTTTTGTTTTCTGTTTGCTGCAGCCTGGCTCTTTAGGAAGCAGCATGAAAAAGATGGAGAAAAACACCCATAGCCAGCAGGATAGGGAATGTCTGTCTGCCTCCCTCCCCAGGTTGAAACCCTCTTATGTGCCCATGGGAGCAGAGGGACAGGGACCATTCTGGACAGATCTCTAAGCCAGTCTTTAACGTGGACAGCTTGTTATTGGTGTTGCTTTTTCATTCACTTCCTTTGCCTTTTTCCCTGCTGAGAATCAAAGCATGAGCATGTTGCATCCCCAGAAACGTTTCCTATCATCGGTCGGCTTCATCATAAATGATGAATTTGGGCTTGCAGCTTCATTTACCCAGGGAAGCTCGTTTGCTTTCCTCTTGATTAGAGCCTGCTCCAGCGCAGCAAGGGTGGCTGGGAAATGCCACCCACGCTGGGGTGTCAAAATGCCTCTGAAACCATCCGGGAGCCGGGGAGCCAAGCAGAGCCGGGAAACCAAGCGGAGCCGGAGCAGCTTGCGTGTCTCCAGGCCATTAAAGCGCACCCCTGGGGCTGGGGAGGATGTGCAGAGCACAGATGAAACGCTGCATCCTGCCTGTCCCATCCCTGCTGGATCCGGCCGTAGGAGCTGAGGAAGTCTTCCTGCTTAGCAGGGTGGGGAGGCTTCACATCTCAGCCTTTATTTAATTTTCAGGTGATAAAAGCGTCGCTTCCTTGCCTGGCGCGTCAGAGCAGCCAGCACCTTCAAACGCTCCCCTTTCTGCAGGGAATTTGCATTTCCCTAAAGGCAGCACTGGATTTATGCAAAAATCTAGATGAAAGAAAGTCAAAGGCAAAACATGCTCATGAGTAAGCTTTCCTGGGCACTTCCTGAATGGTCAGACGCTCTCCTTCCAACCTTTTGGCATTCTCAGGAGAAGTGATGCAGGCTCCTCCTGCCCCAAAAACACTGTGTGATGACCACTTCACCTCCCTGTTGTCCCAAGAGTGATATCAGTCTAAAAAGGTGCTTTGAGGTTGCAACATCCCACTGTTGGATTTGCTTTTCCTGGGTGCACCATTCCATGGGATGTGGCATCCCCTCTTGTTGTGGTGTTCAGGTGATGTTTCCACTCTAGACAGGATGGATTTCTTCCTCATCCTGCCACTCCCCTGAGGATGTGGTCCTTCTCCTTCAGTGATCTCCAAAATCACCTAGGCACCGTCCATCAAAGCCAGCTGGCTGTGGTGCATGACCTTCTCCTTGATTTCCCTGACAGGATGGGAAGAGCACCAAGTATCATCATCCCTCAGCGGCCCTGACACGAGCTTTTTGCTCATGCAAATCACTGTAATTTCCCTTTCTGAGATACCAGGGCGTTTTCTGGCTTTTACAAAGCCACTGCTGGAAATCCTTCCTGTGAATGACAGGAACAGGATTGGATGACTGTTCATCTTCTGTATCGAAAGACAGTTCATTTAAGTTCAAGAAGCGCCAGGATCTGAATACTTTGCCATCCTTTTTTAGCTGGTTTCGCCTCCAACAGTGGCTGGGAGCAGCCTTGGCATGCCAGAGCATCTCTGTGTGACAAGTGAGGATGTGATTAAAATGTGCTTGTCTGGGGCTGCAGCAGCTGCTCCCTGCTTCTGGTGTGCAGCCCAGAAAGGAACAGGCCTGATGGTAATTGGGGAGCCCATTTTTGCATCCCAAGCTGCAGCATTGTAGCGCTCCAGTCCATCCTATTTTCTTAATTCTCGGTGTCCCATTCCAGCAGTGTTTTTTTAGTACTTCGGTTAAACTTGAATCCAGTTTGAAACCCACTTGATGAAAACACAAGTGGGGAGCTGGGTGGGAGCTGATGTGGAGAACCCGGGGAAGGGTTATGATGACACCCAACCATGGGAGGCCATTAGGCACTCAGAGAATCATGGAATGGTTTAGGATGGAAAGGAACTTAAAGATTATCTGGTTTCAACCGTTCTGCCATGGACAGAGACACTTTCCATTGCAGCAGGTTACCTAAGGCCCCATCCAGCCTGGCCTTGAACACTTCCAGGGATGGGGCACCACAGCTTCTGGGCAACCTGTTACAGTGTGTCACCACTCCCATCAAACAAATTTCCTCCTTATGTTCAATATAAACCTGTCCTCTTTCGATTTAAAGCTGTTGGTTCTTGTACTATCACTACAGCCCCATGTAAAAGTCTTTTTTCATTTTTTTCTTTTTTTTTTTAACCTCCCTTTAATACATTGAAAGGCTGCAATGAGGGTCTCTCTGACCACCAATTCCTGAGCTGGAGAAAGAGGCATGGCTACATCCTCACCTTTTTATGCCCATCTGAGCCCAGCTTCCAGGTGCATTTCCAAAGAGTTCCAGAAGTTCTGTAGTTGGGAAAAGGCCTCAAGTTGCACCAGGGGAGCTTCAGGTTGGATATCAGGAAGTTTCTTCACTGAAGGAGCGATGCAGCATTGGAATGGGCTACTCAGAGAAATGGTGGAAATCATCCCTAAAGTGTTCAAAAATGGGTAGACATGGTACTCAGGAATGTGGTTTGGGGGGCAGGATGGTACTTGGTTGAAGGAAGGACTCGATGAGCTTGGAGATCCTTTCCAACCTGAATGATTCTACAATTCTGTGATTCTGGTTTGCAGACCCTGAGCAGTCTGAGCTCTGCACTGTCTTAATCTCCTTGCTCCAAAGTAATGCTTGATCCTTCCTCCTTCTCCTGATTTAGTTCCCCATCTCCCATGTGAACTGGGTGCAAATGGGGCTGAGGACATGGAGCGGTGCTTCAAACACCAGGCAGGCTCTGCAGAGCGAGTGGAGACATTGAGTCCCTCCAGCAGGAACAGCTGTGACTTTCAGCATTTCATGCCCTTTGATCTTTCATTTGAAAGAAAACCACCTTTATTTGCTCTGTGAGCTCCCACGGGTGGGGGACAGCTCTTGGCACGGTGCTGGGGTTTTGCGCAAGGGCGGCAGGACCAAAGGATTTTGTCCCTGTTGCTGAGGATGGCTGAGTCCAGGAGGGTAGGAGAGGGTGCAGGATCAGGCTGTATCGTTGCATCCAAAACTGGCAGCTTGGCAGTACCTACCTTTGTCCCTAGAGCTTTGTCACCTTTTCCTTTTGCAGAGCACTTATCCTGTTGCAACCATGGAGCTCTGCCGTGGCTTTTTGCTGGAGCTAAGGAGTTTTCTGGAAGAGGGTTTTAGGGAAAACGATATCTGCAGGACCTGAGCTCAGTGGAAGGAGCCAGAAGTGCGGTGTGCTGGGGGCGTCTTCATATAACACTGCCAGATCTTGCCACATCCCACAAGCAGCAGCCTATTTTCCCCTCTTCCTTCACTTACTCAATGGCTTTTAATTATCCTGGCTGACACTCAGTTGTGTTTCCCTCAGGATCTCTCTGTATTGCTGATAGCCCTGAGGGGACACTTCTCACCTACATGCAGCATCTCTGTCCCATCCTGCTGGAAAAGGGACATCCCTGGAGGGTCTATTTCAAGGGGCAGTGTCTGCTGTTAGTGACAATGGCCATGGCTGGGGAGGGTAAGGGGGAGACAACCCAGGATTTTCTGTGCAGCACTGTCCCCATGGGCTTGCTGGCTGCCTTCAGAAGTGCTTTGGTGTCCACCAGGAAGGAGAGGGCTGGTGTTGCTGTCACCTCCCAGCAATCTGTCGTGATAGGTGTGACCCTGTCTCTGTGGGAAGAAACGTGTAAGCCAAATAGTGCAGAGCAAGAGTGAGATGGTTTGGGAGGACAACCCCTGATACCACAGGATATGGATGGTGGAGGAAGCTCAGTGACCCACAACTACCATGAATCCTGGTGCCATTCACTTGGAAGAGCTCCCTTTTTCCAGAGCTTGGCTTCTCTGGACTATGCTGACCATAGTTTGATGCCATCAGAGATCTTTCCACGGGACATATCACAGGCAGAGCATGTTCTGTCCTGTTTTGCATCCCCAGCATGTCACAGAGCACTCTTTCAACACTGTCTACAGGTCAAAATCCACCCTTTGGGTAGGTTTGAGTCCCCTGGAGCCCCCTTCATCAGCAGCAAACTTCCATCAAAGCCACCGTGGCGTGTTTGGGTTGGAGCTTGTGCAAGAGGCACTGGTGACGCAGACAGAGCTCTGGTGGCCTTGGGTCAGGGCTGCTGGTGGCCTGACAAGGTGGCAAGACCAGGTAATGTAGGGACAACTTCCCATCAGAATCCCACAGACAGCAAGAACATGGCAAATAACAAAGTTCAGGCCTGGTGGGACACAGGATCAGGCTGTACCTCAAAGGGGAGGTCGTGACAGCTCCTCCCTGTCCTTCCCAGGACTGTGCTGCTGTTTCTTGTGTTTCCCCCGAAATGAAATAACTTTGCACCCCCACCCCAAATTTTGCCACCTGCCACGAGTATTAAATTCACTCAAAATACTGTGAGAAACCACAAGAAAAGCTGGCCAGATGTTCAGCTGCAGCAGAGTTTCAGGGTGGAAGAGACACGTGGCAGTGGCACTTGTTGGGGGGACCACTGGGGTCAGTTTGTCCCCAGTGTGTGTTTTGGGGCAAGGATGTTGCTTTGGGATTCATTTCTTTCCGAAGATACTCTTGGACAAGGCTTGAAGCCTGGAAATGCCCAGTCACACACAGAATTGCTCTTCCTGATTCTTCTGGCCAAAAGAAATCCCTGAAGGATGGGGGGAGCTGGCCCCCAGTATTTGGGGAGCCTGACTTCCATGTGCATCGGGCGCCAGAGCGTGGGGACCTTCTGTCCCCAAACAACCAAGCCCTTCCCCCCTCCCCAAAAAAAGCCCTCTAGGGCACACCCTCTGCAGATCTGGGAGGCAGCCAGCCCCAAGCCTGTTATTACTTTTCCCCGTGGAGTTGGCCTCTCTTCCTCCCCCCTCTTTTTCTTTTTTTTTTCCTCCTTTCCCTTCAAACCCAAGCCAGGAAAAGCCTCTGACGTCGGCACCACGGCTGCGAGCTCCTCGTGGCTGCTGGGGGAAGGCAGTGGAGGGGATATCCCAGATCATAAAACCAGGATCTTGCTCTGAGCAGGGCCACCGGTGGTTGCCTGTGAGTTTTCCACTGCTGGGGACAGGGTGGGGGGGATGGATGGGGGACTGTATTCAGCTGGGGGGATTCCTTTTCCCCACAGTGCAGAAGGTTTAGTGCCTTTTTGTGGTTTTTGTGATCTTCTGATGGCTGGATCTCTTCTGGCACAAGAAGGAATTAAAAGCTGTCCATGGAGACCTGAAATTCGAGTTGCTTGGGGGCTGCATGCAAAGGGAAAAGCTGAAATTCCAGCTAAGGGGCTGTTGAAGGGGTGCTTGAAGCATCACGTTTCCTCCAGGTCATTGCCCCACGAGCTCTGGACAGGAGAGGCAGCCCTGACACTGGTGGCATCACAGGAATCCTAATGTCAGCACAGGGTCTGTGTCCAAGGGTTATGAATCTGGGTGAGAGGGAAAAACAGCTCCCAAAGGACCTTTTCAGACACTTTGCACATTGTGCTTCAGCCTCTCTTCAAAGACAAGAGGTGCAAATACAAGATAAGAATGGGTCGATCATGTTACCAGTGCCTCCGGTGCATTCCCAGCTTGCAGAGTGAGGGAAGACTCTGCTCTTCTTTTTATCTGGCTGGCTGGCTCACAGCCTCAGCTTCCCCTTTCGTCCCTCTTTCCTGGTGTCCTGAGTGCCTCCTGCTTGCAAACGTCCACGCCAGCATCATGCTGGCATCTTTCCCTGCTTTCTAAATGCTACCAAACTGCTTAAGTCCAACTGGAGCTGTAAAATCAGGGGCTGCACAGCTCTCTTTGGTGAAATTTTGTGTTAGCCGGTGTTTACTGCACACCAGAAAGGATGTGGGAAAAGATGCATGACCTGATTTATCTTGCAGGTGTGTTTTCATGGGCTGCCAAGAGCCCCCCATCACTCTCCCTCTGCACCTGTGCATTTTTAATCCTCCTTGTCGCATTTTGCTCAGAAAACATCACATGCAGCAAGACAAACAACATTAAAAAATAACCCCTTGGGGGTAAAACCCCACGATGCTTCCCTGGCAGATGGTGCCGGGCACTGCTTCACTTATGGCAGCAGATACCCCACAACCACCATGGTACCCAGCATGGCTTTTCCAGGACATCGCATCCTGCTGTGTCCAGCTCTGCACCTGGAGCAGGACATGCAGTGGCTGTTTACACCTCTCCCACAGATGCTGGCTCCTGCCGGGTGTTTTGTCTCCGTTGCTCTCCCCCCCAACCTTTCCTGCTTCCTTCCGTGCAGATGCAACTGGAGGAAGTCTGCATGTTGGCTGTGTCCCAGCTGCAGTCCTGGGCTGGGGACAGCACTGTGGCTCTGTGTCCTGGGACCTGTCCTCCCTGGCAGTGATGGCATTGGTGGCAGTGGTGATGCTGCTCATGCTGGTGGCAGCGATGGTGCTCATGGCAGTGGTGACAGTGATGGTGCTGCTCATGCTGTCGGAACCCAGTGGTGGCAGTGGTTGGAATGGTGGCAGTGGTGATAGTGGTGCTTCTGGTGCTGCTGATGCTGGTGGCAGTGGTGACGTGGTAGTGACAGTGGTGCTGCTGATGCTGGTGGCAGTGGTGGTGATGGCAGTGGTGCTCCTCATACTGATAGTGGTGACACTGGTGGCAGTAGTGGTGCTCATGGCAGTGGTCATTGTGGTAGTGGTGGTGCCAATGGTGACAGTGGTGGTGCTGCTGATTCAGGTGGCAGTGATGACACTGGTGGCAATGGTGTCAGTGGTGCTGGTGGCAGTGGTGATGCTGGTGGTGCTGCTCATGCTGGTGACAGTGGTCATACTGCTGGTACAGTTCTCATGTGTGCAGCCTCACATACCTGCTCTCTGTGGTCACTCCTGCCAGTGGCAGTGGACATGTACAGAAACTTCTGCATGGTGATAACTGGGACTGCTCAGGAACTTGGATTCAGTTTTTAGGGTGATGGAAGCGCTTGTTGGGAGCAGAGAGAGCAGAACTTGATCAGCCTTAAGGGGAAAGGGCTGGTCGGTGTCTTGCTACGTGAGCTGAAAGCAGGAGAGAGGTCGAGGAAGTGTGACACAGCTGGGTGTTTTGTAGGGTTTCTCTGAAGGTGAACTTTGAACAGGAGATGTGCTCACTCCGAGATCGCTATATTTATGTATGGGTGAGATGCACAT
Organism: Petroica traversi; assembly: GCA_025920805.1. NCBI lineage: Eukaryota > Metazoa > Chordata > Aves > Passeriformes > Petroicidae > Petroica > Petroica traversi. Next base: position 2,469,401 of record JAHLSL010000011.1, read on the forward strand.
TGTTTGGGTGAGTAAAAGCCTTTGTTCCAAGTCCCACTGCTAAAGCCCATGTGGGGCGACACTTTGGCTCTGCAAAGCTTCCTTTTCCTTCGCTTGGGGATGTGCTGTGTTTAGGAAAACCTGACTCCACCATCTGTGTCCTGCTAGTTGGGTACCAGCAGCACAGCCAGCGGGTCAGGCATCTGCTCCCCTCTCCAACCCAGCTCTTCCGCTCACTGCGTGAAGAAGATCTGACCTTTGTTTTCCATCAAGATGCTGTGAGGAAGATCAACCCTTCAGTTGCAGGCTCTGTCCCTTGACAGCTGGGCTGAGGCCAAGACATTTGTAAGGCTGTTGCCACTACAAAGGAGTATTTCAGAGAGGCCTGTGATCCCCTCAGCTTTGGGGGTGTAAGACAAGGAGATGATGGCTCAGTGGTCCCCATCCCCAGAGCAGAAACCTTCACTGCTCTCTTGCCACACTGGTGTGTGTTCATCCTGGATCCTCAATGGTCTCTTGGCTGCAAAATTCTTGTGTAAGAAGCAGAAATTTCCACAGTCACGGTGAAAAAAAAGTCATAGAATCACTGAAGTCGGAAAAGATCTTTAAGATCATGGAGTCCAACTGTTACACCAGCACTGCCAGGTCCACCACTAAACCATGTGCCACATCCATGCGTCTTCGGAGCACTTCCAGAGATGATGATTCCCTTCCCTGGGCAGCCTGCTCCAATGTCTGACCATGCTTCCAGTGAAAAATTTTTCCTAATATCCAATCTAAACCTCCCCTGGCACAACTTGAGGCTGTTTACGTGGAACCTGTTGCTTTGTTACGTGGAAGAAGATGCCAGCCCCCACCTGGCTACAACCTCCTTTCATCCGGCTTCCCCAAGACGGGTTTGAGCCTGACAGGACAGTGATGCATTGCTGAGCATCCTCATCCAGGGTTTGCTCACTGTGTCCTCACTTGCTTCCTTTAGATCCCCCGGAGCGCTCAGATCAGAAGGATTTATATTCCACTTGGCAGGTTATTAATATTAGCTGAAATTCCCTTTTCCACATTGTTCTGCCGTGCTTAATATGGAGATCAGCATCGCAGCCTGAAACGCCAGGGATGATTTGTGATTGAATATCCATTAGGGATTTATGGGCTTCGGGGCTGAATTGCTGGGACGTGCGATTGCCAAAATACTTGAAACGGTTCCACTGGAGAGGAGACCTTGTGGGAAAGGAGCACTCACTGTTCTCGTAGGCAGGCAGTTCCCACTGAGCCTCTGTTACTGGCAGTGAGCACACCCAAGCCAATAAAAAATTGTCCAGGATCCGGAGCGCCAATGGAGCATGAACTGTGTGTGGGATGATGACAGGGGGCAACGCAGGCATTGGTGCTGGCAGCAGCTCCCAGTCCCATGGGGTTGCTCAGCGGGTGGGATTTAATCCAGGACACGGGTAAACATGGGCACAGTTCGTATTAATGTCCCTGGCAGCAGTTAAAATGAGGTATGAGGTTGTTTGGAGGGAGAAAAGTTGTTTTTTTGCTGCTTTCCCTTGTGCACCTCTGGTGCTGGTGCGTCAGATCACTCATCAGGATCAGATCAAATCATTGGGACAGATGGCATTAAACACACTGGAAGACTGAAGAGCAAAGACATAAAAAGTAAAAGCAAAAGATCCTCAAGTCCTTTGTTTCAGCAAAACTGGGTTTGCACGGGTTTGGGGCAATTCCTACTTTGCATCAGCTTTTCCCTTCGAGCAGGCAGCTGTGGCTGCCCATCTTTCCCACCTCCCATCCATTTGGAGGGTTTTAAGCTCTCTTTTCCTTACAATGAAAAAGATGAACCTTGCTGAGGGGATTGCCAGCAGGCTTTCCTTGGGAAACATTCACTCACTGGGTTGCTGGCTCTTTTTGTGGTTGTACTGGCCAGCAGATCAGCAGCTGGACCTGTAGGAGCCACACAGCCAAAACCGGCCCAAGACGACCCTTCAGAAATACCAAATTGATTCTTACCCAGCCATGGTGAGATCGTCTTGGGGAGAAGCAGATCCCACAAACAAAGTGATGGGTAGGATCATCACTGAAAAAGCATGGTGAGCACTGTGGGGAGAACAGGTTTCCCAGCCCATTTTGCAGGATCACTGTAAGCTTTGAGCAAAAATTCTGCCTGCTGTGGTCCAAGTGGGGAGGGTCAGCGACCCTGGGGGTATTCAGGGTCTTGTCTATGGGCTGAGCTGCTCTGAATCACACCTAAAATGCTGTGGGGAGGCATCTCCCAACTCAACCCCATGCCTCAGCCAAGCTCCCAGCTTCCATCAGCTGCTAAAATCTGATTTTCTCAGTGGGGACTGGAAAGTCTTCCCTCCTGAATGTCCCGCTCATCCCCTGCAGCCCTGGCAGGTTTGAACTTTGCAGAATATCCTTGCAAAATGCTGTGATGGCATTATCCCCTTTTTTATGGGAAAAAAAAAATTAGGTGTGGTAGGACATGGTTGTTGGGAAAAGTTCATGCTTTTAGCAGCCGAACTGGGCATATTCAGTACGGCAGCTCTGCTTCCCCTGACACCTTACCTGGCTGTTGCTATTTTAATTATTTCATTCCTGGGTACCACTGGAAAAGCAGGAGCTGTTAAACATATTGTAAATGATGCTCAGGCCTGAAGGAGCCCATTGTCAGCACCCAGGTGCTGTGATGAGCTGGTCAGTGCTCAGCTCATCTCCCTGCTACCTCCTCATCACATTGTATAAGGGTGAAACAATCCAGAGGGGAAAGTTTCTGGCTGCTGTAAGGAGAGGCAAGGGGGTGCCTGCTGGGCTGGCTCGGGTTACTTATGTGCTTATGGTCTATTTTGAGGCTCTGACCACACACTAAGCAGCCGCTGACCTGGGGGAAGGACCAGCTTCAAAACAAGAGTCCAGTGGGGAACAACCTGGGGAGGCACCAGCTGGGTTTCCCTCGGCTCCATGTGGGGCTGGCAGAGCCCTCACCTCCCCGCTGGGCCCATCATCTCGTGGATTTGGGTTTTTCCACAATGGGAATTAATTTCCTTTTTTAATTCTTCTCACTGCCACCCTGGAAAGCAAAGATGCCACGGGGTGAGGGGCCGGGCTCCGTTACTGCGAGCGACATGCTGGCGGTGCAGGAATGTGGATGAGCAGGCAGGGAGACACATCCATCACTAACGCTGGCAAAACCACACACACACGACCCCCTCCTCGGCCCCCCCTCCCCAAGATAGCTCATTTGCAGGCGGCTTAATTCTCCTAAGAGCATTAGAGGTGCATTTGGTGGACATGAGCCCAGCGCCAGGAGCATGTGGCCGATTAGCGGCAGCGGCAGCTGGTTTTGGGCACAGCGTGCATTTGTGGCGGAGATATTCAGCGTGCATTTTGGGGACACCAAGGTGAGGTCTGGGGGTTCTGGATGGGTGTCGGGAGGGTCAGCTGGCATGGATTGGGTGCTTAAATCCACCAGCTGGTGCAGATGTTGGGTGGCATATGAGAGCAAGCCCTTCCCTGCCACGTGCCTTTCCCTTCTGCGGGTGAAATGTGCGTTACCCCTCTGGCTTTCCAGTGCCATTTCAGCTCTCCAGATGATATTTCAGTTTTAGCTTTAAATAGCACCTTGCTTTCTAATCCATGGTCTCCTGTGAAGATGAGGATAGTCAGGGATGCTCGTACAGGATGTAGAAAGTGATGGTTCCTTCAGGGGTACCCACACCAGTCAAGGGCTTCCTTGGGGAGGTGGCCACTCTCACCGCCGCGTTTCTCTTTCTCTCCCCTGCAGCCTCACTCTCCGCTGGGATTTATGGAGGTGCTGAGGAGCAGCTGTGAGCCCCGCAGCCCCCTGCAGCCCGTCCTGTGAAGGAGCCCCCGGCCACCTCTCCTCGTCTCGCCCAGCACCCCGACCCTCGGACTCAACCATTCAAGGCTCCCGTGCATGGATCGCCCCAGCGAGGCACCGCTGCCGGACGCCGCCGACGCCGCCCCGTAGGCTCCCGGCCCCCCGTGCCGCCCCCAAGTACTCCACATACCCCGATGGGGTAACGTGACGGGGGTCACCCTCCCGCCACCACCACCCCCCATATGCAGAGGCCTTTCTAGAGCGCCCGGGAGCGCGCGGCACCGGAGGCAGCAGCCGCTCGCCGTCGCACACACGCAGAGGACGCCAACACTACAGCAAAGGGATTTTTTTAAATATTATTATTATTATTACCATTAATATTATTTTTTTCCCCCATCTGGCTTTTCTTTTCCCCCTGTGGGGCTTGTGGTGTGTCAAGGAAGCCGGCGCGCTCCCAGGAGTTGGGATTATTTGCACAACGTCTGTATATTGAGTTCTCGATCCTGTTTTATTTTTATTTTTGAAGCGCAGAGGGGTTGTTGGGTTTTATTTTGTTTCTTTTTTTTGTGCCCCTCCACACCACACTTTTCTTGGGTTTTTCCCCTGCCACTGTCAGCGCCACCTCACCTTCCCACTGTCCCACCATGGCCCGGATGAACCGCCCTGCACCCGTGGAGGTCTGCTACAAAAACATGAGGTTCCTCATCACCCACAACCCCACCAATGCCACGCTCAGCACCTTCTTGGAGGTAAGGAGGGGAGGCTGGAAAGTGGGAACCAGGGTCCACTTGCATCTTTTGGGGCTAAAGGCTGATGTCGATGGGAGGGCAGCACATCTCCTTTGGTACAGGATCCCTGGTGGCATCCTGGGGCAGTGGGTCTAATTATTGGCAGCTTTTTGGGGTGGGATGCTTTTTTGGACCCCAGGTGTGATATTTAGGAACAGGAGAGATGGAGCAGAGTTTTTCCATTCCCACTGCATCCCCTGCCAGCTCCACCAGCACATCATGTCACAGGGCTTTGGAGCGATGCACGTGGGTGCACAGAACCTGCCCTGCACCTCAATAACGACTCCTTATCCCAAATATCCCAGGGTATTTCCAATGCCCGGAGTACGTTGGATGGTGCTAGAGAGCTTAATGTTGCAAGAGCCAGCACTGGCAGCAGCTGTGTGAGTGCCACTACCTCGGGGGACAGGAAGGTGGCTGTGATTTGGGAACAGCTATCCCATACCCTGCACACTGTGCACACCAATGCAAACAGAGAAAAATTCTGCTTTCCTCCAGCCTCTTAGACTTTTGGCCAGGCTGCTGAGCATGTGGGGGGCTCACCACGGTCTGGTGAGCCCACATGGGGAACAAAGGATGGATCATTGGCGGGGATGATCTCATGGTGCCCGGCGAGGCCGGTGCATCGGGCACGTAATCCGGGGGCAATCCTCGCACCGGGCAGCGAGCCATGCTGGAAACATCCCAGGTCCCACGCCTGAGCCTGCAGCGTGTTGGAGTGAGGATGGGATACAGCAGCGAGGTGGAGAAGGAGCCCCTGAGCCATCTGTGAGATGCTGAGCTCGGTTGGTGGGGCGTGCTACGACTCCCCCCAGAGCTGCCTCCATGCATTTCTGCATCAGGAGTGTGACCTCACAAAGCACAAATAATTTCTCCTTCAGAGGACTTGCTCCCGTGTCAGGGATGTGTCTTTGCCTGGGATGTAAAATCCCTGTTGATGTGGCTGTCAGGGCTTAAAAATAAATGGCCCCATTGGTACTCGTGACTCTGAGGAGTCATGAAGATGCTGGGTAAAAATCCTACAAGGCCACGTGGCTTTGATGTCCTAGGATTTCATGTTTCCTTGTGCTTGCCAGGCTGGATGGACTGTGGAGGGGTTTGCACAAGTGTCCAGAGATGGGGCACAGCACTGTTTTAGGGTCCATACTGCTCCACACGGTCACAGCAGGGCTTGGATGTGTTTGGGTTAACTGGGGTGCATCTGGCAGGGTCTGTTCAGACCCCTCCTTCTCCTTCCCTCCCCAGGACCTGAAGAAATACGGTGCCACCACGGTCGTGCGAGTGTGTGAAGTGACCTATGACAAGACCCCCCTGGAGAAGGACGGCATCACTGTCATGGTAGGTGGGCAGCAGGATGGGCACCGGGGGGGCTGCCTCAACACCACCCTTAAATATCTCCTCCTTCAGGGCTCTTAAACACCCCGGTAGCCCAACACAGCATCACGCTCAGGCAGGAGCAGGGTTGGAAGCCCAGGTAAGCCGAGCTGAGGCTGGTGCTTTAAAAAGAGAAGTGCTGCCCACGCAGCCGAAACTGTGACTCACCCGGCTGAGTCGGCAGCTGCTTCCCTGCCTGTTGCTCAGGCTTTGAAACATGCAGGGATGAGAGCGCCTGATCCCACGTGGAAGATGCGCGTGGTTCCCATTACCCTCCGCGTTATCTTATCCTGGGGGGTGGTGTGAGGGTTTTTTGCTCTTCCAGCAGCCGGCTGGTGCAGCTGGGGGGATGAAAGGGAGCAGGCAGCAAGCTGGGAAAGGCAGAGCAGGCAGCTGCCTGGGCTGTATCTTGGCTGATAAGTAATTGGAGATGATGTCAGGCGTGATAGCCCTGCCAGGGAGTTCAGCTCCAGCTGGGAAGTGAGGCTCCACTCATTATTTAGGGAAGGGTTTGGAAGTGCCTCGTGTCTCCTGGGGTGGTCCTCTATGTGCAGGACCTCTTTGTGCAGCTCTGCTGTAGAATGTATATCCTAGAGAGAGAGAAGACTGCATCTTGGATCCTCAGGGATATAGGTGGCTGTCTAGATACAGATCCTCCAGATGCAGATGTCTCTAGATATAAATGCAATCTGTGTCTCTACAGGATATATCTTGGAAAGATCACTGTATCCTACGTATAGAATCCATATGCTGGAGATCATATCTGCTCACTTACACACCAAATTCTGCCTTTTACCCCATTTCTAACTGAAGCTTCCAGTCTGAGTTTTTATGGCTAGGGCATATGTACCTCTTTACATCTCTTATATCTCTCTTACGTGGAGGGATACATATCTGGGCTATGTTTTATATAGAAAGTTAGAGAAACTATATAAGAAACTGTTTAGAAACTAAATCACTTCTATATCGAAGTTTCTATAACCATATAGAAACTATATAAGGTAAATCACAGAGGTATCTATAATCTAGTTTTCTATAGATAGATGTATCTCTGCAAATACAGAAATATCTATATATTTTTGAGAGATATATATATCATGGTATAGATTTATATTTGGTATATTTTTTTATCTGTATCTTGATATATATATATATATATATATATATATATATATGTAAGACATATAAATATATCTTGGTGCACATGTCTGGTGTTGAGCAGCTGAGGGTGTTTAGCCTGGAGAAAAGAAGGCTTGGGGAAGATCTTATCCTCTCTACTACTCCCTGAAAGGAGGTTGTAGCCAGGTGGGATTTGGTCTCTTCCCACAGGTAACAAGTGACAGGACGGGAGTGAATGACTTCCAGTTGCTCCAGGGAAGGTTTAGATTGGATATTAGGAAAAATGTCTACACTGCAAAGGCTGTCAAGCATTGACATGGGCTGCCCAAGGAAGTGGTGGAGTCACTGTCCCTGGATGGGTTTAAAAGATGTGGCATTTGGGGACATGGTTTAGTGGTGGCCTTGGCAGTGCTGGGTTAGCAGTTGGACTTGACAATCTTAGAGGGCTTTTCCAACCTAAACAATTCTATGCTGCTATATATAGACTGTTTATAGATCTATATATGGAGAAGAGAAGGCTCAGGGGAGACCTTAGATCCCCTTCTAGTCCCTAAAGGGACTGCAGGAGAGTGGGCTATTTTCACAGGCATGAAGTGATAGAACAGTGGGAAATGTCTTTAAACTGACAGAGGGCAGGTTCAGATGAGACATAAGAAGGTTTTTATCATGAGAGTAGTGAGACACCAGCACAGATTGCCCAGAGAAGCTGTGGCTGCCCCATCCCTGGATGTGTTCATGGCCAGGTTGGATGGGGCTTGCAGTAACCTGGTCTCATGGAAGGTGTCCCTGCCATGGCAGGAGTTTGGACCAGATGGTATTTGAAGGTGCCTTCCAACCGAGCCATTCCATCACAGGATGGTTCTGTGGTGTGCTGTGCCATCCCTGGTGTGAGCCCCTGGCCTGCACTCAGGGCTGTGGGGAGGACATGGCCTTGCAGGAGGAGATGGCCTTGCAGGACAGGCACAGGCTGAGCAGTGGGGGCTGGCTCGAGCACTGCAATTACCCTGCAGCCCTGCGTGCTCCTTTGCTATCAAATCCCAACAGAAATCACACCACCTGTTCAAACACTGAAGTGAAGCAGCTTATTTTGCCACCTCACACCAAGGATGACTCCAGCACAGCAGCTTAGTGACTCACTCCTCAAAATCTAGGATTAGGGCCCGGTGCCTCCCACCTTCAGGGCTCACCAAGCCACCTCCTCTCCAAGTGATGCTGCCCTGCCTTGTCTCTCTCTTGCACTGCTGCATAGCCCGTGGCCAGGCTCCACCTGAGAAATCTGTTTTGGGAAAGAAATACCCATTTTGGAACACTTACCCCTCATAACTGAGCCCAAGGCTGAGTGGTATCAAATGAAGAACCCATTTGACCAACTTTCTCATCACCATGCTCCAATTTTGAACCTCTGCAACTTGAGGATGAAGCTCAGAAGATGGGATTTTTTTTTCTTTGTCCCTTAACAACCTTTCCTGAAGGATGGTATTTAAGTGGCCCAATTTGGAATGATCTTGCTCCTTTGTCTCTCTCTAGGGCTGTTTTAGTGGGTCCCCACACCATTCTTTAGGTTCCACTTCCCCTCCATGTGTTGCAGGAAGCTGAATTTCAGCACTACATCAAGCTCTGAGATTTCAACCATCTTCAAGCCGCCTTTGCTCAAATCTCCTACAATCTGCTCCCAAATTCTGGAATTTGGAGCTGGCAGGGGGGAGGATGGGAACTGCATCACCCCAAACCTCAGTGAGCTCATCTGGATGGGGATGGGGCAGGGGTTGTCCATCCTGGTCTGCAGAGGCAGTAGGTCATGAGGACCATGTTGCAGATCCTGCAGGTGCTCCTGAAGGCTGAACCTGTCCATAGGCGGTGGAAAGACTCCAGACCTTGACTTGCATGGCTTCAAACCCTCAGCCAAAGCAGCCAGAGAATTCCTATATGCCAGATGATGCCACAAAACCCCCTCTATCCCCACAAGCTGTGCTGTGTGCCCAGTTCTGGCACTCACCCACCTCCCTGCAGCTGAGGCCCCAAACACCATCACTTTGAGTAAAAAACAGCCCCTGAGAGTTTTTCCCCAGAGACTTGACAGCGTTTCTTTCTCTCCAACCTTGCAGGATTGGCCATTTGATGATGGAGCACCTCCTCCCAGCAAGATTGTGGAAGATTGGCTCAACTTGCTGAAGACCAAGTTCTGCGAGGACCCCGGCTGCTGTGTGGCCGTGCACTGCGTGGCCGGCCTGGGGCGGTGAGTCCGAGCCCAGCACCCCAGCTGCCCTTCCCCATGAATTCAGGAGAGGGAAAACCACACCAGCTCTCCTCCTTCCCTTCCCCAGCCCACCATTGAGCAGGGTTTTGTCCCAGCTGCCACCTCCCCATGAAGGCAGGAGAAGGATAACCATGCTACAACCACGCCTGTGCTATTCCTTCCTTTCCTCAGTCCCTCTTTGATCAGGGTTTTGTGAAACCTTGGTTGGAATAGGTGCTGATGGCGGGGCGGGGGGAGTTCTACCCAAGTTGTTTCTTGAACTTTAAATGGTGGATATCAGCTTTTGGGTTGTGTGACTGGGGAGTGACAGCCACTGCTTTTGCCTTTCAGCGCTCCCGTCCTCGTCGCGCTGGCCTTGATCGAGAGTGGGATGAAGTATGAAGATGCCATCCAGTTCATCCGACAGTAAGTGGAACAATGTTTTGGTGTCAGGGCAGAAAGTCTCTTTCTGAGGGAATGGAGAGATCTGGCATGTCCCAAGGGGGGGTTTTCTTGATGCTGGGTTGCTTTTTTCTCCTTTGGGAGTGGGAAAATGAGGTGTTGGCATGGAGCACCCTGTGCCTTTTCAGCAGGACTGCAGGAGGCAGGGGCAGCAGCTGGCAGCATCCCTGGGGGTCTTTTGGCAGTCACCCCACCTCTGCCCCCACCTCCTCCCCAGCTCTCCATGTCCTGGGACTCCCAGGGTAGATGAGCAGGGAAAGCTGCTGGGGTCAGAGCTTATCTCCATCCCTGGAGGGTGTACCTGGCTTCCGCCTCCAAAATCCCTTCCTTCTCCAGGCAGGGGGGCTCAGCACTCAGGCAGGGGTGGTTTGGGGTGGGAGGGATCTCGTGCCACACCTCTGACTGTTCTGGCATTTCTGTGTCCCCACAGGAAGCGCAGAGGAGCCATCAACAGCAAGCAGCTGACGTACTTGGAAAAATACCGACCAAAGCAGAGACTCCGATTTAAGGACCCTCATAACCACAAGAACAAATGCTGCATCATGTAACCTCAATGACCTCTTGCCAAAATCCGTGCACAGACCCCCGGGCACTCGCACACATCCCACCCCCTCACCTCCTCACCCAGCCCTGCGCTCCCCACGCGCCGCCCCTCTGCCAGGGCTGGGCTGGGGACGTGGAGCATCTCCAGTGTGTTCCAGCACTCACAGCACACTCATCTGGCTGGATCCCCAAAAAAAGCTGCTGTCTCCAGCTGCAGCCCTGAGGAGGGAAGGCAGCACTGCCCTTTGACTCTTGGTGTTAGCAGGCAATGAGCTCGTGTGACCGTTCTTCATCACCATCCTCCTCCCTCCTTTCCCCTCCCGTTGCACTGAGAGGGGTGGGCAAAGGGTGCTTGTTTTGGGGTGATGCAGGCAGGGCTGTGCCAGCTGAGAAGGGATGGGGTGCAGGAGGGCCAGAGCACTTCCAGGAAACCTTTCCCCACCACTTCCCCATAAATAAGGGCTGCAGCAGAGGGGATGGAGGTGGGGATGGCACAGTGGCCTCAGGGGGAAGGTGGTGATAGCAGGGAGAGGTGACAGAGGCTCTTAGCTCAGTGACCCTTGTGACCAGAGGAAAGGCTCAGCTAAGACCCCCAGCACCATTCCCTTTCTCCTGGCCCCTCTGTCACCTCACCACCTCCCTGTTGCCTCAGTGCCAGCTGGGGTGCTGTAAATGGGGCTTACTGGGGACTTGCTCCAGTGAAGGCAGATCCCCTGGAACCTCGGGGGCCAGGGCAGGGCTTTGAGGCACTCAGCTTTGCTGGGATGCTGGATCAGCACTGGGTCCCTTGAAGTGTGGGGTGCTCTTATTTATAGCTTCCAAATTCAGTGCCCAGGGTGGTGGGTTCTCTGCTGTCATGTCCCCATCCCTAAGCTGTGGCACAAACCCCAATTCTGGCTGCAGTGCCCTGGGGACACAATGTGCCTCTCATGGCACATCCATGTCCTCCACCACTGCGTTTGCTGGCTGAAGGGCTGGGCTGCAGCTTTCCTGGGGGATTTTGGGTGTTCCTGGCAAGAGCACATCACCTGATTTTGCACCTGCCTTTTCCATACCTGTACTGAGGCGCCTGGCACCCCCAGCAAACACCTGGAGGGGTGGGCTCAGAGCTGCCCCTGAGCTGGGACATTAAACATCTCTCAACTTTCTGCCTTTGAACGCTTGCAGCAGCTGGAGCAGTGGGCACGTAGGGGGTGTGGGGATGGTTTTTTTTCTTTTAACGAGGATAAAAAGAAATTTGCTAATTAAAGGAAAGAAAAAAAAAAACTAAAAAAATACCCTGTTTGTCTTCCGCACATCCTCTGGCCTTTCTTTCTCCCATCACTGCCCAGTGGAGCCTGGGAGGTGACCCATGGTCCCCCAGACTGATCCCCAGCAGAGTGTCACAGCTGGCTGCCATCCACTGTTGTCTGGACATTCGTGTGGCTCAGGGGATGCTCCAGGTGTCCTTTGAGCTCACTGCTGCTCACCCTTCACACTTGTTGGGACAAGGAGGGCTGGTCATCCACCACTTGGGATTTTAGGCTGCCCAGCTTGGGATTCCTTCAGTGTCCTGTGTTGGGTATCTCCGAAGGTTTGTGTGCCTTCCAAAGCGTAGATATCCAGAGGCGTATTCTTCAGAGTGCTCATCCCTTGGGACAGGTGGTGAGGAAGGCTGGTTAGACACCTTCAGTACCTGCAGAAGGTTGGAGACTGCTTTGTACCACAGCTTGGTTGGGCAGAGGAAGTGTTTGGAGCTGTTTCCAGCACCACTTCTCCTGTCCTGGTGGGGGCCAACCCCACTGCAGGGCAGGGAAGGCCATCCTTTGGGATAAACTGTGGTGCTGAGTGAGGTGGGGACCCTCCACACATGGCCCTGGAGTTGTCATACCACACACTTTGGGCCTTTCCAACATTGTGGGACAGCCCTCAGTTTCTCCTGGCTGTTGGTTCCCATGACTCGTGGAGAAGCGATGGTCAAAGAGTCTGTGTTGTTTGGGAATAGTTGGATTGGACTGATAAAAAGGCCTGACCCTGTATTAGGGCACCCTGCAGGGTGGGTCACCATCCCCCTTCTTGCTTGGGTCTGTCCTCCTGCTGCTAAAATAGGTGCTGCTTCATCCCCAGGGATATAGGAGGTGGCTGGGCATGGTGGTGGTGACAGCCCCAATCCCTCCTAGCCAGGAAACCTCCCGATCCCAGGCCCTTCCTTGTGGGAACTGTTGCTTTATAGGCTTGGAGACGTTTCTGTCCTGGCAAGATGAGTTTTCCTCACCCATGCTCATGGCAGCATCACCTGGAACGTTGCCCAGGGCAAGAGGTCCTGGGATTCAGCCACGATGCCTTTGAGTGGGAGTCAGGCTGGGGACAGCGGGGTTTGAATTCAGCTTCCTTTGGCCATTCTCATGGGAGAGTTCACTCAGACCACAGTTTGGGAGGCTGGTTTGGGGGGAACACGAGGGGTACAGGCTTTGCTTTATGTAGCATCAACCCAACCACCTTAAAATTAGGGAGCTTCTGGTATAAAAGCAGTCCTTGACCTGGCCATGTGGCCAAATCCTGAGGGTGTCTGTCTGGCAGAGTGGCACCTTGATACTCCTCAGTTTATGAGTCAGTGCAAAGAAAAAAACCCCAAATCATGCTGCTTTAATTGTCCTAGATATTTTTCCTTTTTTTTTTTCATGGATATCTCCCCCTTAACCCTAGAATGTGCTGCTTCCATGGAAAGGACACCTTGGCAGCCCAGTAGCTGCTGTCTTGCATGGAGAGCTGAAATCAAATTTTCTCTGGGCTGGACTGCCAAATATTTGGGATTTTTTTTATATGGGCTTGGGCTCCTTCCTCTGAGGTACCAGCTCTTCGATGTTTAATCCTAGAGATGATTACAGAAACAGCAGGCTGGGGAAATTGAGGGGTCTTCCAGGGGGAATTTGGGTTAGAAATCTCAAAGAAGAGCTCAAGACAAGTCTTGAGGCAGTTGGGCAAGAGGGAAAGTTGAGGCTCAACAACACCAGAGCGAGGCCTAAGCAGCCAAGGGCTCAGGGTTTGGTCTGGTCTTGGGGACTCTCCTTGTACACTAATCATCATTTCACCTCAAATGCCAAGATGCTGAAAGGAGAGCCTTAAAAGCCTGATGTACTTGCCAGTGCTGTTACTGCTCAGGTTGTTTCCATTGAGTCCTGGCAGATGTCACAGGGAACAGACACCCCCATGGCTTTGGCTACAAACCACGCACCTCATCCTGCCCTTTTCTCCAGAAACAAAGGCTCAAACTGGGTTTTATCATTTCTCACCCTTATCCGGCCCCTCGCCCTCCATGGAAAGCCACCATCCATCCGCAATTTGCAGGGACAAAGCTCCAAACTGGTGCAAGAACTTTGGAGACCCAAGGGATGGCAAAGCAGAGATGCTCCAGCCATCAAACCAAGAGCCTTCAGCCTTTACTCAGGAGTTACTCATGGCTGAGCCTCCTGTGAGGGAATAAATCTGAGCAGGAATTTGTAGCTGTGTCCTCTCACCGGTGGCACACAGCACACATATGCCCTCAAATATCCCTTCTGTTGTTTCTTTTCCAGTCAGATGGAGCACGTGGAGGGGGTGGGATGGTGGGAAGGCAGGAAATGTGGCCATCACAAATGTCCAGCTCTTCATTTACGAAAGTTCTGGTGACACACTTTTAAAGACTTTGCAATTGTAAATTCGTATTATGAGTCTTGCAGTAAGGCTGACAATGTGGTGCTTGGGCTGGGAGCTTCAGAGGTTTATGAGGAACAGATTTCCCGAGAAAGCAAAGCCTGGCTCTGTCCACAATAGAACGAGTAGTTTCCTTTTTTATTTTTTTTTTTCAGTGGTTTTGTTTGGTTTTTATTACTCCCAGTGGGAAAGCACACAGGGAGATTCGTGACTTCCATGCAGTTTCCAGGGTCTTGCATCTTATTTGCTGCCAGCAACGCTGGGTAGGTGCAGCTTGGCGGGTGGGTTTGGATGGGATTCTGTCTGGTGGGAGACAAATGTGATTTCTTGGCGCAGAGGGGGGTCCTGGGCCGGGCTCTTGCAGACATTCCCGGGGAGGGGGCGTTCCGCCGCTTCCCTTCAGACGATGATCTCCCAATGAACTCTCCACTTCCCTGCTGTTCCTTTCTGTGCAACAAAGAACTGCATATTTTCCTTTTTAACCCCCTGGGCGACCATAGTAGTGTGTAGATTAAGCCCAGATGACTTTTTTTTTTGTTTGGGGTTGTTTTTTTTTTGGTTGGTTGGGGTTTTTTTTTGTTTGTTTGTTTTTTTGTCTGAGCCATAGCTAAATTATTGTACCCAATGCTTTTTGTATCAGATGGCATCACTTTGAATATGCAGATGAGGTATAGGATCTTGACACTTTATAACCTTTTTAAAAAGAAACTTGTCTGTTTACTAAACGTCTTGTGTAAAAAGAAAAAAAAAATTTATGCCTTCAGTAATCACTTTTTTTTTGGTTTTTTGAGTTTTATGAAATTACGGTGGTTACACTCCAGCAGCGAAATAAAAAGCGTTCACTGTTTTGTACATCCCTGTGTGCCTGGTGCTGCTAATGGGAGTTATCAGGATGTGGGAGGCAAAGGCAGGGCTGAACTCTGGCTAAGGGTGGAAGTGTATGGGGAGTTTGTTCCAGCTGGAGAAGAGAGGGCTTCAGGAAGACCTTAGAGCACCTTCCAGTGCTACAAGAGAACTGGAGAGGGACTTTTGCAAGGGCTTGGAGTGAAAGGACAAGAGGGAAGGGCTTCAAACTGATGGAGGGTGGGTTTAGATTAGGTATTAGGAAGAAATTCTTCCCTGTGAGGGTGGTGAGGCAGTAGCACAGGTTGCTCAGAGGCTGGAAGTGTCCAAGGCCAGTCCAGTGGCTGCCCGAACCCTGGAAGTGTCCAAGGCCAGTTTGGATGGGGCTTGGAGCAGCCTGATCTAGGGGAAGGTGTCCCTGCCCATGGCAGGGCAGTTGGAACTCTGTGATCCGGAAGGCCCCTTCCAACCCAAACCGTTCTGTAATTTTTTATCCCGGGAACGTGGCCTAACCTTGATTGAACACCCTGGAATACACCCACAGGAGACCTTACACACATCCCACCTGATCTGCTCATGAAATCTGGGTTTTTAACTCTGCTCCCCATGACCAAGGAAGGCAAAGACCAAGGTCTCCATGGAGGCTGAGGAGCTGGAGCGTGCATAAACAGGCTGGAAAACAAGGAAAGCTGACACAAAATTGTGTGAGCTCCCAAGTAATTACATAGGGTTGAGTGGAAGAGGGGGGAGGAAACTCCCCTTGTGCTGCTGTAGGTTCAGGAAGGCTTTTAAGCCAGATGCCAGCTTGGAAGAAGGCAGAGGTGAAGCAGGGTGGCGTGGCCAGAGCTGTCCTTGGATTCCCCCAGTACTTCCCAAGCACTCAGCACGGCAGATCCTTATCTCCTGCAGGCTTTGAACCGCAGCTGCAAGGGGCACTGCCTCCTCCTTATGCAAGAAGCAACTGGGCCTTCAATCAGCCTAATTGCTGCCTCTCCTCTCAAGCAGGAGGGCCAGGGGGACTGCTGAACACGGCTGTGTGCTGGAGAAACACCCACCCACGCTCCTGCCTGTACATGCTGTCTCCTACCTGCTGCATTCCTCCTCGCCCTCCGTCACCCAAAAACGTGCACCCCTTTGCAGGCCAGATCCCAGCTCTCTGTGAGAGGCTGCTGCCACTCTGTGCATAAGTCCCTGCCCTCCCTAAGGGCAGTACCATGAAAGTTCATTAAATTGGGACGTTCTGGGAAAGTCTAAGTTGGCCACTCACAGGGATCTGCCCAGAGAAGCTATGGATGTCCCATCCCTGGAAGTGTTCAAGGCCAGGTTGGATGGGGCTTGGAGTAGCCTGGTCTGGTAGAAGGTGTCCCTGCCCATGGTGGGGGCAGGGGGAGAGCTGGATGACCTTTAAGGTCCCTTCCAACTCAAACCATTCTATGATTCTATACTGTGGTTCTCTGATCTCTTCCCAACGGGTGCCATGGTCCACAGTGCCCTAATCCCTTCCCAGCAGAGGATGCTGGTAACTGCAAGCCCCATCACAGCCCCATATTGCAGTGCATTCAGTCCTGCCAACAACAAAATCAGTGAGGTCTCCCCCAGCTCAGGGTGGATGTCCACAGCTTGGTCTCATCCCTGACTCCCTTTCCAGTCATCAGAGAACAAGGGACAGCACCACAGATTCAGGAGGGACTGATCTCAGACTGTCATGGACACCCCTTTCTGAGCTCCACCACCACAGGAGGACCCCCCAGAACTCTCAGCTCACTCAGACACATCCATGCTGGAGACCCCAAAGCCTTAGGAGATGACCCATAGCTCACAGCTCTCCCTGTCTGTGTTCCTAACCCACCTCAGTGAGCCACGACTCTGCAGAGCAAGGAGGCAAAGGTTGCAAGGTCTTCAGTAAAGTCTAGACCAGCCATGGTCCGGGCTCATAAGACTGGATTAAAAAAATGTTTTCTGAGGGCTGCCTTGGTACATTCCGAACCATGATGAAACCTTCCTTTGATTATTTTGGACTGCTGCTGGCTGCCATGGCCAACACTGGCTTTTCCCAGGCACAGCTCAGCTCTCATCACTGATCCCATCTACCTTCTTGGGATCAACCCTTTTGCAACCTCTCTACCTGAGGACATCCTGCTGCCTGAAAGGGTCTTCCAGCTTCCATCTGTGCCCAGGGGGTGTCAAACCATCACCTGTGCAGGGGCAAAGGTCTCACCTCTCCCCAGGACCCGGCAGACCCTGTGGCTCTGGGCACACGGATTCTGGAAGGTGGGAGGTGCTGCCCTGCTTGTGCTGCAGTATCTGGAAACTCCCATGCTTGTAGGGATGAAAATGTAGGGCAGCTCTTGGGTTGGGAAGAAAATTAAAGTGTTTGCAACAAATACAGCTGAAAAGTCAACTGGGGAATTAGGCACTGCTTGGCAAAGGTACAGGAACACGGATCACCAGGGGTGGGTTTTGCCCTGGGAGCTCTCCCTGGGAACAGAACAAGGAGGGGAAGGAGAAACTCTTCTCCCAGGCTCACACGGCAACCCCCACGGTTCAGAAAGGGAACCCTGCAAATCCCTGCTCCATGCCATGACCACAGCAAGGAGCGGGGCTGCCCTGCCTGAGCCGCTCGCCGGGCAGGACCTCGGGGCAGGATTTGTTTTAACCATCGGAGAGAAAGAACATTTGAGTGGCAGGAGGAGAAGAGGCTTGCAGGGAGCCTGGAAAGGGCTGAGTCACTCGCTGTCGGCGTCAGCAACTGAGGGGAAAAGCGTGACTGCCAAACAGCCACCTGGAGCTTTGTCAGCTCATCCCTAAAAAAAAAAAAAAAAAAAGGAAAAAAAAGGAAAAAAACCCTCTCAACTGGCAGCCTCTCCCGCATCCCTCTGGAGAGCTGAACGTGCCGCACGCAGCCGGGGAGCTCCGTGAAAAATGCCCTTCCCTGGCTGCAGGTGCTGGTTTCTGTTGCAACACCTCCCTTGGGGCTCGCAGAGCAGAGGAGGCAGCGCTGCTCTCCCACAGCACCCGGGCAGCCCCCAGGGACGGGGCTGGGTCCAAGCACCGGGGGCGGAGGTGATTAGAGAGACCTGGCGGGGCGACGCAAGAGCTGCCCCCGCCTCGCAGAGATAACTGCGGCTGCCTTCAGCCAGGGACTGACTCACCTAAGCCAGGGCATCTTGTCTGGATATCAGGTGGAGACTGGGAGAAGCAGCGCATTTAAATAAGCTTTGATCTTTAAAGCAAACAACGCCGCCTTGTTTTGCAGCGCTCCGGCAGCCGTGGGTGACAGGCAAGGACGGCCAGGCTGGTTTTGGGGGGCCCAGTTCAGGGTGCTCGGTTTTCACGGGTAGGTGCTCAGCACTCAAAACAAGGGCTGTGATAAAGGGCTTATGATGAAAACTCACCTGGAGCTGCCAAATACCATCCTGGGGCTCTGTCTGCGTTGCAAACCTGCCAGGTTGAGTGAGACAACACAGCTGGGGAGCACAGGGAGACACGACTGTGGCTGCCCCAGCTGCTGCCAAGTGACACATCTGGGAAGAGAACTCTAGTCCTTCTGTCTGCAGTTCCTCAATTTGTTCTATCCAGCCTCCATTCTGGGAATATTTCAGGGTAAAGCTGTAAGGAGCTGGGCTGACCCCCATAACTGCCCCACTTTAAGCAGCTCCTTCCAGCCTGAACCATCCTACAGTCCTATGAAGATCCCAGAGAAGGAAAGGATATCTTATAGCTCGTAGGGTGCAAAACTGGGTCACTGAAGGAGATTCCAGAGAGTTACTCCCCTTGGGGCATGTACCTTCTCCTGACACAGCACCTGTCTCCTCCAGATCCATCTGTTATGGTTAAAATGTCCATGGATGCAGAGGAAATGATGTCCAGACTGCCTGCTCCCCCCAGAGAGAGCTCAGTATCCTCTCTAAAGTGTGATTGCACTCTGTTTCATAGAATCCTGGGATCAGGGAATGGAAGGGGTCTCAAAGATCATCCAATTCCAGTTCCCTGCCATGGGCAAGGACACCTCCCACTATCCCTGGTTGCTCCAAGCCCAGTCCAACTTGGCCTTGAATATTTCCAGGTATGGAGCATCCACAGCTTGTCAGAGGATTTCAACATCCACAACTCATCAGATGTGGATTTCAGACTCCTCTAAAGCAGTTAAACAACTTCCCTATACGCACCCATAACTCAACCTGTCTTCTATTTTGTCTTGAGAGTTTTTCTATCATGAGATGCAGATTTACCACACTCAAAACCCTCAAAAAAAAAGAGATGTCTCTTGCTCCATTAGGTGTGATCCATCATGTCCTGAAGAGGCTGAGCTGGGGCCCCTCAATCCACTATTGGGGTCCTCACCAGCTGGATGGACTGAAGTCTGCACAGAAATTCCGGTGCCAGAGCATGTCCAGAAAAGGGCAGTGGAGCTGAGAGAGAATCTAGAGAACAGCTCTGATGAGGAGTGGCTGAGGGAGCTGAGGCCTGGAGGAAAGGAGGAGCTTGGAGCCAGCTGGGGGTCCATCTCTTCCCCCAGGTTACAAACGTCAGGACAAGAGGAAATGGCCTCAAGTTGCACGAAAGGTTTTTATTGGATATCAGGAAAAATTTATTTTCAGAAAGGATGATCAAGCACTGGAACAGGTCACCCAGGGAAGCTGAGGAGTCACCATTGCTGGAGGTATTTAAAAGGCACTTGGGGACACAGCTTAGTGGTGAACATGGTGATTCTGGGTTAATGGTTGGACTTGATGCACTTAGAGGTCTTTTCCAACCTTAATGATTCCACGATTCTGTGAAATGGCTTCATTCTAAGAGGGACTGACCAGCCCCTGTGGGTGATTGTCCTTTTCCACCCCATTTTTCTCCCCTCACAGCTTCTTCAGGAGCAGTTTCAGATTTATTCCAAACTCACTGGAGGAAAAGGCTGCACAGCTTCGGGCCAAGGATTTTCCACTAAAGAAAGAGATCCAGGCCCTGATGATTGCCCCTGATCACCACGTTTGGAGATCTGTCAGACAGCCAACTCTTAGCTCATTTAACATGTGCTCTACCGATGTGTGGTGTTTTTTCCCCCCACTGGAGCACCACACTGTACAAATCTAATATTTTACAAGCATGTTGCATATTCAGTTATGTTTATGGGCCAACCTTATGATCTAAAAGAATGACATCAAGCTGGTACAAGCAGACCCCTGTTCCAGAACACCACATATACTGGCATTTTTTATATTTCTGTTATTTGTGCTTTCATGAATCAGATTCTAGATCAGACTGTTTTTATTAACAATCAGCCTTTGTTATTACTAGCCTGACATCACCCCTAGACATGTCTGGCCCAGGAAGGCAGTTCTGCTGCTCAGCAGGCTCCTGAGGCTTAGCACCACATTAGCACTGGTACCAGAGACCAGGAGATGTTGACCCATGCATCAAGGCCTTTGCATCTTCCAAGGATCTGAGCTCCAGGCTTGCTTGGGTTGAGCCTGAGGCAGCTGTTCTACATCCAAAAAAACCAGTTTCCTTACTTTGTCCTGAAGTTTGTATGAAACTCAGATAGAAGACAGATATTATGGCAGCCTCTGAACTCGTGAGGGTTCATTGTGTCTCTCTGCACAGTGGCCAAGGAAATGGAGATTGTTGTGGGGAGCCTGGCAGGAAACACAAGGTGAGACCTGTACTCACCTTCCTGAGCTGGAGGAGTGACCTGCAAACTCCTTTGTGTGTGACAGCAGAGTGCTGTGGGCTTGGACCCTCGGGCTGAGGCACAGCAGGGATCAGGCTGGGTGTGATTATAGAATCATAGAATCAGAGAATCATAGAATCATTAAGGTTGGAAAAAACCTCTAAGATCACCAAGTCCAACCATTAACCCAGCACCACTGTGTTCACCACTAAACCATGTCCCCAGGGGCCACATCTAAGTGTCTTTCAAACACTTCCAGGGATGGTGATTCAGTGGAGAGTGCACAACTTTAGGAAATTATCCCTGTCCTGAAAAGATTAGGAAGCAGCAGCACCGTTTCTAAAACATCAAGTCCTACCCAAAATCAAGGGTGAAGCAGCTGATCTGTTGAGACCTCTGAACCACACTGTGACCATTTCCATACAGACCCTCCTGTTGCCTCCTCTCAGGCTCTGCTTGGGGCCCTCCTTTAATTCCATACGTGCAGCTTCCTCCATAGCCTTGCACTTCAATTCCTGATCTTCCGCATCCCCTGGAAACCCCTAAAACTTCAGTGGGAAAAAGAAGCTACTTCAGATATTGAACCAAACCAAATCCTGGTGCAGAGTTTCACCTCCTCGCCCTGAGCTCACACCCAGCCCAGCCTCCCCCTCTCGCAGCCTGTGCTCCAGCAAAATCATTTGCACACTAAAAACCCCGCCAGACAAAGACCCAGCCGCCCACCCGTGCTCTGAGCCTGCCACCGGCGTAGAGAATCCCCGTCCTTAAGGACACAGCCTTGAACAAAAGCCAGGGAAATTAAAAAGAAAAAAAAAAAGCCCAACAAAACAAGCTTCTCTGCAGCCTGACCTTTCATTGTCTGAGCGGGGCTGCCAAACCAAACCCGCGCTGCGGGTCCTTCCCGCTCCTTGCATCCTGCCCGAGATTCCTCCCCTCCCTGGCTCTGTCACTGGGGCTTCCCAGGAGTGAGGAAGACAATGGGGGGGATTCTCGGGGTGGTGTGGGCGGCTTCCTCTTCCTCCATCCAAGCAGGGCCTGGGGGTTGGCTCCGTGCAGGGGGGGATCCTGGCAGATGGAGCAGTGAGTGAAGGTGGAAAAGCATCTGCAGCCTTGCAGGCTTGGCAACATTAGAGGGACCAGAGGGGACACGTCAGGTTTAAATCACCTCTCCCCTCCAGGCCCATACAAGACACTTCAGGAGGGAAAAAAAATAATAAAAGAAGGAGTAGAAAGAAAAGATAATTCCCCTGTGAATGCCTGGTGCCGGCTGCCAGAAGAAAAGCTTGGCTCAGGGCTGTGCTTGCCCCAGCAGGGCCTGTCTCGCTTTTGCTGTCCTTCACATTTCCCCACCACCCCCGGGCTCAGCCTGAGAACTCCTGAGGACACGAGTGGAGCTGGAGCATCCCAGAGCCCTTTGCCAGGACGTGGCAAACCCTTCCCTCGCTGCCTGCGAATGCAGAGCCGGGACTTGTCCACATCACACGGAGCCGGCTGCCTTTCATCAGCAGTGGGGGACCAATCCAGGGGGGAGATGACTGCCCAGAGGGATGAATCCAAGCGTCCTCCCCTTTCAATTCTCCTCCTGCCATCACACATGGCCAGGCTTGCCCGGCCCCATCATCTACTGATGGCTGTAAGCCTAATGAAGGGAGCATTTCCTTTGTGTCCTGATGGGAAGCAGAGGTTGTCCAAGCCTCCCTGTCCTGCTGAAAGTGAAAGGAGATGCCATGAGGTCTCCCCTGTTAGACCATGGAGAGGTTCAGTCACCTTGTCCAGCATGGATTAGCAGTGCCAGCTGGCCTGGAGCACCACTTTGGTTTGGGAGTCAACTTGGGTGAAAAACCACCTGGTCTTGTGGTTGACTCCGGTGTCACTGTCCCCTCCTGGAAAACAGGCTGTTGCAGTTGCAAACAGGATTTATGGAAGTGTTCTGCTGTGAACAGCCAAGAGAGGTGATGCCCAGCATCCACCCATCCACAAGCCTTGATCCAGCCTGGCTCAGGAAACTGGGACGGGCATTAAAAGCCCCTCTGACATGGATGAGGATGCCTGAATGGAGGCTGGGTAGAGGCAGGTGGTAATGGGGCTTCCAAAAATGGGTTGGAAGGGACCTTAAAAGGTCATTTAGTCCAGACTCCACTAAACCAGGTTGCTCAGAGCCCCATCCAATCTGGTCTTGAATGTTTCCAAGAATGGGGTATCTACCAACTCTCTGGGTAACCTGTGCTGGTGTTTTACCACAATCACCCTAAAAGATTTTTTTCTAGTACTGAATTGACCATCTGTCAGTTTAAAACCATTGCCCCTTGAACCATCTCTACAAGAACCTGCAAAAACTTCTGTTCTCATCTTTCTCATATGGCCCTTTTAGGCACTGAAAAGGTGTTCCTGGAGCCTTCTCATCTCCTGAACAGCCCCAGCTGTCCTAGGTTGTCTCCAGGGCAGAGGTGCTCCAGCCTCTGATCTTTTTCATGGCCCTCTCAGACCCACTTCAACAGGTCCATGTCTGTCTTGTACCTGGACTGATAACAGGCATTGCCCTGACCCAGGTGCAGCACCAGCATTTGGCTTTGTTGAACCTCACGAGATTCCCATGGCCCAATTCCCAAGCTTATCCAGGTCCCTCTGGATGGCACCATGTCCCTCAGGCACATCCTTCAGGATGGAGAGGCACAGCTCAGCCCATTTTTTCACCAGTGATTCTCTGTCCTCCATCCTGCCAAACACAGGGAGGGTCCCCTCAGTGCCACAGTCCCAAGGGCAGGGGCTGCTTTTCCTCTGCAAATCTGGAGGGAACAAAAATCTCCTTGAGGGCTCTTCTACTCAGCATCATTTGGGTTGGAATTGCCTGGATTACTCACATATATCTTGCTTCTTTAGGAGAACAAGGGAAAGAAGCTGAGCTGTGGTGTCAAAGCACTTTGCTGTGCCAAGAGCACCCCTGCTGGGTCTGCAAAGCCTTCCCTGGGGCTTGCAAGCCTTCCCTGTCACTGGCACTTTGGGGACACCATAAACCACCACTGGGCTGTCATGTTTTTGGGGACTGCCAGCCCTGGGGGCAATGGAGAACAATGTCCTCTCTGCAGACCTACACAAACTGCTCTGAGCCCAGCCCTGCTGCTGTCCAGGGTGGACAAGCTGTGAATTCATCTTCTTCTGAAAAAAAGAAAAGGCCTTATGACCATTTCTCAGCTCTGACCCCTGAAAAGAAAGGGGGCACCTCACTGTGGAGTTTCTGCCCAGCCTTATACAGTTATGCTTTGGTTTATGGTGCATTTTCCATCACACCAGACTTGTCTGTAATATAAGGTGAGAGTGGATGTAGGAAGATGGAAGCCTCGGGTTTGGGGTTAAGTCAGGGTGGGACACATGCTGGATTGGGAAGGAGCTGCAGGATGTGGCTTCATGATGATGCTCAGTTACATTTGGGAACACCTCGTTCCTTCTGGAGGCATCTCAGATCTTGCCACAGTCTGGGGAGGAAAACAACATTGTGGGTTGGAGAATGAGGCAGCAGATGAGGACATGGATACAGAGACAGGGAAGGCTGGAGGCTTGAGGTGCAGCCTCAAACAGCCACTGCTCAGCTGGCAAATCAATTGTCCTCTCTTGGAGCAGCCTGGCTCCTTTTTGGAGCACAGTTTCACTTGGCTGAGGTGGGCAGTGGAACAGAGGGCTTGGCTGGGACATGTGGCTGGGGTGGGGGAGCTGCAGGCCCAGCTGTTCCCAGCCAGCCCAGTGCTGGCCCAGCCACACGTGGGGTATCAATGACCTCTCCAGGAGCCCTGCAGAGCCATCACCACTGGGACCACCAGGGAATGGTCCTAAAGCAAGCTCTGTGGTCTGAGAGAAGAGAAGGAGGCAGAAGGGATGTTATTCATGACAAGGTAAACTCACTTCTTCCTTCCTTCCTCCCTGGAGGAAACAGCAGGGGAAAATAAAAGACTAAATAGAATAAAACAGACTAAATACAACAAAAGAGATCACCTGGGAGCAGGTCTTTGTAACTCCAGCTGGAGTGGACTGTTCCTGAGTCAAGCCTAAAACACTTGAACAAGGCCTACCTGGCCATCCCCTGGGCAGGCCATGAGTATGACAAGTGCATCAGCCATTCTTGCAGCCTCTTTCACCAGTTTCTTTATAAATAAATATTATATAATAAATTGCAGGCTAATTAAATACCTCAAACAATCCTTCCTGTTAACCTCCACCGCCTTGTGCTGTCAGGAAATGTGAGAGTAGTAAAACAGGTCTAGCCCTCAAAGTGGGAGTAACAACTCACATGGCTTGAGGATGCCAGGGATGGGCCATGGCTGGACACCTGGACACTGGAATGTCACCAGGCTCCTCCACATCTGCCTTCCTGGCTCAGGTGGTTACCCAAACCTCCTGGCACCACAGCTCTGGGACACAACAGAAGGAAGACATACATAAAAATGAAGCCGAGAGCCCTCCACAGGCTCCAACCTGGATGGCCAAGGCCTTTTCCAGCCCCTGACAGGCCAGGGCTCTCAGCTTTCCACTCTAGCACCCACAGCAGGTTTGCAATTAATTATCTTCAGTGTTGCTCCCTGTGCTGCTCCAGGCTCTGGGACAATTGCAGCCACTCACAGCAAAACTGGTGCTGGAAAATCCACTGGTGTCAGAAAAACAGCCCCAGGATGTCCCTGTCCCAGATGGTGCCATGCACAAGGGTTGGAAGCCTCTGTGGGCACAGGTCTGCTGCTCCCTGGGCTCTGCTCTGCAGAAGGGTTTTTGCAGCCTGGAGGGGAGCAGATTCCCTAGGGCTGGTGCATAGCAAGGGATGTTTCTGTCACAATTGTCACAGGAGATTGTTCATGAAATAACTTCACTGCTTGGAGCAGCTGGACCCAAACCTTCTGGAAAGAACTCTGTCAGGGCCAGCCCAAGAAATTACTCCTGGATCCTGTCCTATAAGAAGCCCAGCAGTGTCCAGAGCAGCGCTCCTAGGAGGGTGCAGCAGGGAGAGTTCTCGTCCAGGGGCTTTCCAAGAGGGAAAACACAGCACCTTGAGAACACCTTACTTTTACTAAAGCCACAAACCTCACCTTGGACATTCATTGTCCCAGTTAAAGTATTCCTCAGGGAATGCAGCAGCTGGGGAGTTAGGAGCTGTCTCCTGGTGGGCATTTCTCAGTAGTAAAAGAGAAAAGAGCTTCCCCAGCCAGGGATCAGACACAGCATGGGCTGGGTGCACCCCAAATTCAGCAAAATGTCTAAGCACCCTTTCAGGCAGATGTGGCTGGATGTTCATGGTGCCTACATCAAACTGAGTAAGGGGAGCTGAAACCCCTTAGATACTTTGTGAGTGTTGGCTCAGGTTTATTTCTCCTTTAGGTCATTCGTACTCATTACAATTGTGTCATTACTGGGGGAGCTGATACTGAAAAAATGGTCCCATCACATGCTGGGGCAGATACATGTGAGAAAAGGCCTTTGATTTTTGGGGCTTTATATTAATTACAGAGTTTAAATGCTTTGAGGGGATTTTCTCTGCTTTTTTTTCCAGTGAAAATGGACTGGGCATTGTACTTACAGGTAGCCATATGATGTGCTTGCTGACTGGGCTAATAATCACTGGGGAAAGATTAGTGAAGGGCAGATATTTGAATAGTTAAGTACTTTTTTTTTCTTCTGTTTTTGCTAAATGAGAGAAAGGGTCGAATGCCTTGACTGCTACACCAGACACTCACTAGATCCACAAGATTTGTGTTCCCTGTGTTCTTGGGCTAAGTTAACAAATATTTACAGGCTGGGGCTGTGGTTCAGCAGAGCACTCTCAGCTGTGTGCTCAAATCTCCTTGGCCTCAGTGGCGTTTAAATACAACCTTGTGCAACGTGCTAAATGTGAGGACCTTGGATTTTTTGGATAACAAAGACAACATTTGTCATTGCCAAACCAAGGGTCACCGAGTCACGTTGCTGACTTGCACAAAGCCCTGCATCCCCTTTGTTCTCTCTGAAATGGTGAAATAGTAGCTGGCTAGGTCATTTTCACAAGTTTCTACTTTTTCTCTATGTGTGTTTGTGTCTGAATGTTGTTTATTTCTAAACTACCTGTATGAAAATCTTTTAACCTGAATCCTTAGTTCACACTTACTTGATTTACTTTTTTTTTTTGTGCTGCTGTAAAATAATCAGGAGATTTTCTCATATCCACCAGGAGAAGAAAGATTACTGAGAAGGTCTGATGTCCCATTTTTGTGTGAAAATGCAGAAGGACCCACTCAGCAGGTGGCCAGAAGGGTCTTTTCTCCAGAGGGCTCATTCATCCCTGAGCCAGGCTCATGGAGCACCTCAGACCAAACCCCCTTATTTGTGTGTGCATTTCTCTTTTCCTTGCTCTTGCACTCCCTCTGCTGATCCCAGGGAGCTGCTGGAAGGAAAATGCTGGTGCCAGAGATAAGCAAAGGACAGGGGGAAAACAGCTGTCTAGCAAAAAATGAACCAACTCATCCCAGATGGAGAATACCTGAAGTTCAGAGGGCAGAAGAGAAAAAAAGCCCAGAGTGATAAATGAAGATACAGCAAATACGGTTCCTCCTATCAGCTCATTTCTTCCTTCTGGTGACCAGTGACATGACCTGAGGGAATGGCTGGAACTGTGTCAGGGGAGGTTTAAGTTGGATATTAGGAAAAGGAACAAATGGGATTTTCACTCCTCTCCAAACCATGACCAAGGCCACCTGTCTGCCTCTCACCCACCCTCCTCTGTGGGTGCCCCTTGATGCTTTGGGCTGAACCTCAGCTCTGCTTGCATGTTGAGAAAAACCAAAACCCAAAATCAGAAGACTCCTTGCTCAGAGAAGGTGAGGATGGCCCATCCCTGGAGTGTTCAAGGCCAGGTTGGATGGGGCTTGGAGCAACCTTGGAGATTGGAAGGTGTCTCTGCCTATGGCAGGGAATGAGATGATCTTTAAGGTCCCTTCCAACCCAAACCTTTCTAGGATTCTATGATTTTTATGATTCAGCCTTGAGGGCTTGAAGAAACACAATCCACAGGGGCTCAGTTAACCTTTCCCCAGGCCTTGCCTTTCCTAAGCCAAAGAGATAAAAACTAATGGGGCTGCTGGGAAGCAGGCAAGAAGAACAGAACTGCTCTATGTGTCCTTTGGAAGGTCCCAAAAGGAAAAGGTCCTTGACAAGGAGTTTATTTTCATTAAAAATTACAGGCCCAGCTCAACCAGTCAAATAAACAAAGCAAGTCTGTAAAACAGCAAGTGCAAAAGGTCCTGGGTTATTTATAAAGGGCTTTTAAGTATATTAGGCCTAACACCAAGATAAATCAACCCTGCCAGGATTCCAGAGGCATATCACATGTGCCCCTAGCTGTTGTCAGCTTTGTGCTGGAATATATTTAGTGGCCTGTTACACCATGAACCTTCATGGCTTTTCCCTGGTGACTCCCCCTTGAAAATTAATACTTTGGGACCAGACACAGGCTTCTGTCTTCAGCCACATATTGACTTCATCAAATCCTTCACCAAATCACAGAATATTTCGGGGTGGGAAACAAGTGAAGCATCATCTTTTTGCAACCCCCTGCCATGGGCAGGGACACCACTCACTGTCCCAGGTTGCTCCAAGCCCCTTTCAACCTGGCCCTGGACACTTCCATGGACAGGGTATCCACAGTTTCTCTGGACAACCACTTCCAGTGCCTCACCACCCTCTCATGGAAGAATTTTCCCTCATTCATAGTCTATATCTACCCTCCTTCAGTCTAAAACCATTCCCCATGTACTCTCCCTGTGTGCCCTTGTCAAAAATCCCTTCTCACAACCATTCAAATCCTTGCCACTGCACTCAACAGACATTTTGCCACCCAGTGTGTCAAGGAATGGTGAAGGACCCTGTTCAAGACCAGGTTATTGGATCCAACAGGGTTGGGGCTGTTTTCCCTGAAACAGGATATTCAGTACAGAGGATCACCAACTTCTGCCACTGCAAACTTCAGTTCAAATAAATCTCAGCCATTACTTCTTCAGCTGATCAGAAGGAAGATGAGGATATTTGGGATCTTGTAGGATTTGTTCACATGATCATTTGAAGACCCTGGGCAAATTCAGTGCTGGGAAACAGCCCTGTGCTTGTCTGCTGCTCCTGCTCAACCTCCCCCTGCATTTCAGATCACTCCTTACAGTGGCACAAACCCAGAGCTTTTTTTTAGGTGCTTTCTTCTGCATTCTCACCAAAACAACTCTGCACCTTCCCAGGGTCCAGACCAAGCCCAGCACAGCATGGGGTGCCCATGAGTGGCCAGAGCAGAAAAGGGTTTGGTTGGGGATTTGTGGTGTGATTGTTGGGACTGTCCTGTGAAGGGTCAGGATTTGGACTTGAAGATCCTTGTGGGTCCCTTCCAACCCAGGATATTCTAGGATTGGCTTTGGAATTGTCTACATGTACTTTACTTTATGCTAAAGGTGCAATTTCATGTCCTAACACAGGTTTCAGGCCAGATGGGGTGTTCCCACCAACTCCAGCCTCCATAAAAGGATATGGGTGTTCTAAGGGTTTAGGTGGCATTCCATAATTATCTGTGGGGTATCTTGAATAGTACCAGATGTTCAGGCAACTTCGTAATTCTCTGTAAACCCCCAGAAACATTACAAAAACTCATCCCATTTAGTGTCTTGCACTGTAAAGTTAGGGGTAGCCCCATTTCCAAGTCTCATTTCTGGTTTTGATTGCTCCAGCTCCTGTTTGGAAAGAATGCCACATGGGGGAAGGGAACATTTCAGACAAAAATGTTCTTAGAACAACGTTCAGATGGGTGCCCATCATTAGGAACCCAGTCTGCTTCACAAATAGTCTGGCTGGTTTTGCATCCCTGCTGGAGCAATCTGGACAACTGATCCATGGTTCCAGAGAGGATTCAGGACAGGCTTTTCGTCTTCATTCTGTGATAAGGTCAGATACCTCTGTGATGCCTGGGAAGGTGATGATGTTCTTTCACTGTCACAAGGCCAAGGCCAACATCACAGTTCGGTTTTCTGAAAGGGAAATCATAGAGGGAAGTACCAGTTTTGGGAAATCCATTGGATTTGCTTTTTTGATGCCAAATTCCTCAGCTGTTTCCGATTTATTGAAATTAACTCCGGTTTAGTAACACCAAATAATTGCCTAATTGGCTTGAAGTAATTGACTACATACAGCCCAGAAGATGCCAGCTGGTGATCCCCTGCCTTTCTGAAAGAGCTGTAGGAATTGTCTGCATGAACAATTGCTCAGCAGGAAAGGCAAGTTTTGCAAAATCAAGTTTTGCTGTGAGAAAAAGCTGTGGTTTTGCTCAAATAATTCCAATTTCTTTGTTTGTTTGTTTTTCTTCCCGGAAAACTCAAATAAAATATCTTCATTTGAATAAGGTTAGTGCCAAACATTTGCTTTTAACTTTGTGCCATGACACACACAGAGTGTCCCATATCCTTATTTCATCTGAGCTGTGTTGGTGGTGTTTGTGAACAGAGTTTTGCTTTCTCCTTAATCAGACAAGATGAAAGCACTGAGACTGAGGAAAATAAAAATTTGGCTATTTGGCTACTGAGTTATATAGCAACTTCTACAGTTATTTGCCTCCATGAATAGAAAATAAAACTGTTTTTTTTTCCTGGTGAGATCTCAGCTCTCCAGCTTAAATAGAAAAGATCATCTATCTTTAAGATAAGTTAGAAAAATTTTAGCAACCCCATAGACCGAGATGCTCCCCATGAAAAACAGGGGTTCAGCCTCTATTGCTCAGTTCTTTTCTTTCTTCCTTCTATCCCAGCACTCATCAACTTGCTCTTTGATGCCCCAAATATTCCTGAGGGGAGAATCAGGCTGAAAATGCTGAGGATGAAGGTCATGTCCCCTTGAGCCGTTCAGTCCAGCAGTGCTGGGCTGGGACCCGCAGCACCAGCATTGTTTTAGTCAGTGTTTCAATCCCAGGCAGGAATTTCCATGCTGGAGCTTCTCGGTCAATTCTGAGAACTTGCACCAGATGGCGATGCCAGCCCATCTCCAGCTTCATCTCTGGAAAAGCAAACTCCGAGGCATCCCTGGATTGTTTGGTTTGGGGGGTTTTTTTGTGTGTGTTGATGGCTGATGCCTGCTGAAATCCCTGACCCAGGCAGGGGTCCCACTGCAATGTTTCCTGCTAAGGTGTGCTCCCATAGGAATTCACTGCTGTGTCTTGCATTATCCTGTGAGGAACAAACAGACAGGAGAGAAAACCGCTCAGGACAAGGAAATATTTACAGGGATTAAAGCATGGCTGGATATAAGGGGTCAGAGCAGAGGGGGGTGGAAGGTGACCAGGGCAAGGTCAGGGCTGAGCAGCACAAGCCATCAAAAAACTGTCCTGTCCACTGGCCCAGTAGATTCAGGATCACAGAATATCCTGAGTTGGAAGGGACACAAAAGGGTCATCAAGCTCAGCTCCTGGCCCTGCACAGGACAGCCCCAAGAATCCCACCATGTGCCTGAGAGCCTTGTCTAAATGTTCCTCGAGTTCTTGTCAGGCCATGACCACCCTCACCTCATATAGATATGCAGGTATTCCCGCCTCAGTGGGTTAAAAGCAGCTTGCACAGAACCCTGATAAATGCACATCTCTGATCACTTGTCCTCTATGTCATGCAGCACTGACTTTGCAGTGATGTTAAGCAGATTTTGTTACCTCTGAGGTTTTTGGGGCTCCCTTCCAGCAGCTCCCAAGGGCCCATTATCAGAGGCAGATTGCAGCCAGCCAAGTCTGCCTGGCCATGAGCATTTTCTCCACCCTGGTGTATGTTCCCAGCGCTCCCAGAATCTGTCAAGGAGCTCCTCAGTAAAGAGCAATTGGATTTTCAAAACTCATTCCTGGATGGGAAGTGCTGGCAGGGCGACAGGACAGATCCTGTAGATACCAACTTATCTCTGTTCAGGTGGGACCACAGCCCTGCAACCCAAAGGGTGAGAGGCAGAGCTCATGCCACAAGTTCTGTAACTCATCTCCTGCCCAATAAATTGGTTTGGATTGGGGTGCAGCACAGGCAGGGCTGTGGGCTGCACACAGAAACACCTGCATGCACACAAAACAGCCTGATGAGCAGAGCTGGACACAAAACAGACCTGTCAAGGCATTCTCTGGGAAAAGTGAGCTGTTTCTGCACAGGCCTCTGACATCCTGGTCTGAAAAGCAGCCAGCAAGATGGGGCTGGCCCTGTTATCAAACTGGGGATGCACAGGCTGAAAGCTGGTTGAAAGATGTGACTTCCCAGCCTGTCCCATCTCTGTCCAGCATTTTTTATGTATTATTTCTACGTGAACAAGACTGTGAATGTGATTTATCTGTTCAGATGGGAGCCTGCTCTCCCTCCTGTGCAGAGGTGAAGGAAGGCTCTGGTACAGGGAGAAGGTGGCAGGGTTGAGGAAACCAGTCTGGCCTCACTGGGACAGGACATTTGCCATTGCTGCTGCAATAATAACCACCTGCTCTACACTGCCATGGTTTAAAAACCCAGGTCACAACCAGTAAAAATTTCCATCCCCCACTCACCCATGCAAGCACATTCTGAACCCAGGGAAATTCTTCATCAGAACAAAAATATGTCCTAATATTAACATGTGCAAAGGTTTAGACCAGGATGTCAAACCCTGATCACTCATTGTTTAGCAGCTATGGATCCAAGCTACATAAATTGGTGACAGAGCTCATGGGGAATTCATCCACCTTTCTCCTCTGGAAGCCCTGTAGGAATTTAGCCGTGACCCAGCTGATCTCTTCAGTCAGTCAGATGAGTTTGCAGGTGGTGTCAATCCCCTGCATGACAGGATGAGCAACATCTGACTACAAGAATAGCTCAGGGAAGGCACAGAGAGCAGGATGAAGGCAGCTGGGAGGTAGATACTGCAGAGTTGTTTCCCTCCTCTATTCCATGGAGTGAGTAATACCATTAGTTCCTTATTCTCACAATTTCTGACTGAGAAAAAAAAAGTTAAGTCATATTTTTTTTCCCTCAAAAATCCAAGAGAATGGGACAGATTATTGTTAATTTGGTTGTTTTGATATATGCATAGATACATACATATATATATATATAATAATAATAATAAAATTTTTATTATTACAGGTTACTTTGGCTTGCCCAGCCCATAGACTGGTTACTTGCCAGAGTTCACATCTCTGTTCCACCCTTACCCAAATTCCAACCACTGCCATAAGTGATATATTTACCCCTGTTTTTCCAGAATCACACAGACTGGAAGGCCACCAACCTTTCCCAAAGTTGGGTCCAGAACCTTGAGCCTTGCCCTGTCAAGATAATACAACCTAGAACAAAGCTAATCTTCATCACTGCAAAGAATCTCTGCTGTCAGGTCTGTGTTGCTCCACTTTCTAAAAGCTGATATTCACAGCAGCAGGGGTTTCAACCACTGTGATCCCTGAGCTGTGGGATTTCCACATCCTCCAGGCTCAGATAAAATGGCACACAAACTCCCCGCCTCTCTGATTTTGGCCCCAAATTCAGACTGGGAACTCAGAAATTTTTCTCAACTGAAGTTCCTTTGAAATGGATATGTTCCCATGGAAAGTTTCAGCTTCAATTATATCAGAACTTTTTGTGGGGAAAAAAATAATCAGAAAACATCCTAGTCACATCTGGACAAATTTGCTAATATTTACCCAAAAAAGACACTCATGGCAGACTTGTGTCTCATTATCAAGATGTTTGGGCTTTCAGGTTATACCCAGAAATCTTTCTGATGTAGAAACAAGGCATGAAAGGCTTTGGATTGATGACTTTAATATGTCTGTTTTTCCTGATTAGGAGTGTTAGTGTTGGCCTGCCTTTGTTCTGCTGAAAAGCCTTTTCTGGATTCAAAAGCGTATTTATTGCAATCTCTAAATTCTTCAACTGAACAGGGAAAGGAGGCTGAATCCTTAATAAAGACTTCCTTCCTCCCAGTGTTATTTATTCATTATATAAAGATAGGCTGAAATAAACATAAATTACTCATAGACTTAAAAACTTCAGTGATTAAAACATAATTCTCCTGTGAATGCTCCACATAAATTTCTTGATTTCTAGGACACTATTTCTAAGTGTCTCCCAGTCTAAATAATCTGGCAGACAAAGCCAGTCTTTATCATGAATGAAGGTTACAGATTTTTAGAAATAAAGCCCTGTGTGCTTTGTTCTTTCTGAGGTGGAATTCCTTAAACTGGGAACCAGTTAGAGCAAAATATGGCCTGAAAACCAAAATGTTTTCTGACTGCTGATCATGCTAGAACCCAACCAGTATCCAAAGTGAGGCAGGCAAAGGGTTTGATACAGCAAATGGAAAGTTTTCCTTCTAAACAATGCATAATTAATTTGTGGGACTCGTTATCAAACGAGGTTGTAAAGACCAACAATATGCATGAGATCACAAAGGATTTATTAAAAATTGTGGAGGATTTCTTTGGGATAACTTAGCACAGCGATCTGGCTGCAACTTCTATGTCAGGAAATCCCTAAAATACTGAAAAAGAGAAAAAAAAAAAGGTAGGGTCTGCCTTGCTCTGGGCATCTGTGTTTCAGATCCACTGAAGGGGCAGCAGACTGAGGTGCAGAGTTTAGCAATTATTTATTGACCTGGGTGACATGGAAAGACTGGGGATTAAGGATACAATTCTATATTTAATAGGATGTGGAGAACAGGTTTTCAACTGCTGTAAACCAGTGTGTGTTCCCAGTGTTCCACGAGGCTCTGGAGATTTTCCTTTCCCATGGATCTGGTGCTCTTTGTCTTTTCCTGACCGCCAGGACATCAATTTCCAGCATGCCCTCAGGAGCATTACACAGGGTCCTGGCAAAGCTTCCCTTCAATCTCTGGATGTTCACAGGACCCTGACTGAAGTTCTGCCCATGCAGGTGTCTGAGTTTAGGAGTTCAGACACTTCAGCACCTTCCAAATGCAGGGGACCAAGCCAAGGAACCTTTCTCCAGCACCAAGCTCTGTATCTTCCTCTCTTCTCCCTTGACCTTAAGGCTTCTTCTCTCCCTTCAGAGCTGCCTTCAGCAGGGAGGGGAGGATTTCATAGGAGAAGTTCCCCAAGAATTGCTAAGAGCTGGTTTGTGAGGGTTTTGATGCGATGTGGACTTCATGTAACAATGAGCAATACGCACCTCTTGGGATCCATCAACCACTTGGACTTTGAGTGGCTGGAGAAAGGTGTAAATCAAGTCCTCTAAACTAACCACTGTAAGAAAAGCCAGTCCTTAGAAATAAAGGCAGAAACCCTCCCTTGCCAGCAGCGGGATGCTGTGCATACTAAGCACAGAGTGGGCACCTGCTTGGCAGCCCCCACTCCATCTCACAGGACAGCTTTATCTCTTCCCACAGGATTTGCCACCATCTCAAAAACATCTTGAGGTTTCTTTCCCTGTCGTTCCCTAAATAAACTTTTCTAATGTCCATGATATGAACTGATCCCAGGCTCTCCAAAGACAGATGGCTCTGACACAGATCAGTGTCAGATACTGACGCAACACTCCAGAACTTTGCCTTCCTCACTTCCCACCCCTTGTGATACCCTGTTTCCCTAAAGCAACTCCCAGCCAGCAGCCCAGCAGCTGTAAATGAAATGTAGAGAGGAGATCTGCTCCTGCTCTGAAGGATTTATGCCAGCTGACTCAGTTTCTGGAGGCAATTAGGGAAAAAGGTTGCCTCCAAACAAGAACAATTTGTCCAGCAGGTTTTGTGGTTCCTGCTGGTCGACACAGACTCAGCCTGGTATGGTGGCAGCCCATGGAAAACAGGAGATTTCAGACCTTTCTCTGCTGGTTTGATTAGCACAGATCCCCTGCAGAACTGGCATCATATGCTAAGTTTTTTGGGATGAGAGGCAACATCCACCTCTGGGCCAGTGGCTTTCCCAGTGTGAGTCCATGGGGTTCAGGACATGGACCAGCCTCCCCCAGGGAGCAGATCTGTGGCCCCAGGGCAGCCTCAGAGGTGCACCAAGGCCTGCTGCATACCCAGAACCCATCACACTTATTTTTGCCAGGAGTCTGATGTCTAGGAGGTTTTCTGGGTGTCTTGCCTGCCTGGAGAGGATGTTGGGCACTACTCTGGGTGCACGGGGAAGGCTAAGCCTGAGCTGGCCCATTCACACCACGGAGTAATAGCTGCAGGAAGGTGCCCTAAAGCACCACAGCTACACAAGGCAAAGTGGGAAGCACCAGCCTCAGAGGCAGGATCCAAACTGTGCTGCATTTCAGCTTTCCTTCCACCTCCAGACTAGTGAATCTCACTCTCCTGGCCTCTTGAACCAGCCTGCAGAGCCCAAATTCTGACCCAAATGCCACAGACTGCTCCTGTCCCCCATGTGCTCCCAACACCCAGCCAAGGCTATTCTATGTGTGTAACATACTTCAGAGTTAAACATCCTGCAGTTCAGAAGGGGCTGCCAAAGGAAAAAAAAAATTAGTTTCCTTCCTTTCTTTACATTTTCCTGGCTGCAAACACCTCAGGGTCTTCACTGGTGTTCATTAGTTTTCTTTCCCTTGTCCCCAGTGGATGGATGGATGGATCCAGTACAGGCCAAGAGCAGAAATAAAAACACTGAAAATCCCATGCCTGATCCCAGGAATCAGTATCATTTTCCCCAGTGCCAGCTCTGATGTCCAATGCTGTGTTATTATGGAAGCTCTCACTCCTATTTTGACACTTCATGACAACACCACCATGCCCTCTGAGAGCACCTGCTTTCCTAGGCATACCTTGGAGCCCTCTCCCAGCTCTGAAACAGAAGAGCAGGGCACTGGGTCAAGCCCAGAGAGAGATCTCAGGTGTCTTCACACTCAGTTTTGTTTTCAGCATCAATTTTCAAGAAATCGCACCATAAGAAACCTCAGCAGGAGGCTGTTGTCTAACACCCAGTTTGTTCTTTGATGTATGTGAAAGAGCACTTCACCTCCCTTTGGTATCTCTTATGCTCCTTCTGCTCCCAGCTCTCGATCCCTTCCTTGTCCCCAAACAGAACTGGAGAAAACAGCAGCTCCTCCTGAGCCTTACACCCTGCAAAGGGCTCCAAGTAACCCCAAAAAGCTGGGCCAGATCAACAATACACTTGATTTATCAATTTAACTAACTCACCTTTTTCTTCCTGAATTGCTTTTGCTGACCCTGCAGCCCAGACCATCTTCCCAATCCCAAATCCCTGCAGCAATCCTGCTCATCACCAGAGGAAAGACCCTTTGTAGCAGACAGAGAGCAGCAGAGGGGTTTTCTGGCTCTGCCCATGGCCCTGGGAGGCTCCAAGCTCCTTCTTTCACCCCATGGCATCTTATCAACCCTGTTGGTCCCATGGTGGAGCTCTCTTGAGGAAAAGGAGACCAAGGTGCCAGTGGATATTATAGCCCTGACAGCTGGATTTACACTTTGTTCCTCTGTTTCCACAACTTGTTGCTCTGCTTTCTGTCCAGCCCTGCTTCTAATCCCCCCCTCCTTCCTCTCCCTTTATGTATAGATATTTTATTGCAAACACTCCAGCTTTTACGACCGGATTTTTCACGCTCTGGACCACTTCCCCCATCAATTCTTTTGTCACTTTTACTGTCAGCTGCTCCTGGATAAAAATAACAAGAAGAGACAGGCTTTGTGAGCTGGTCTGTTCTCTGGGGAGAACCTACAGAGAACAAGGGGAAAATTACACTGAATAACCTACCAGGAGAAGCAGTTGCTAATAATAACATGGCAAGTGAAGAGCCCAGTGCATTGTAACTCACTATTTAATTGAAATTATTACCTCCTTTGAGATCTTCTTTTGACCAGTGTCAGCCTCTCACAGTCCACCCCAGCCTGAGCTGGAAGCACAGAGATGCTGCTGTAATTCCCCAGTGAGACCTTGTTCCCATCAGAGCTGAGTTTTTTGTCCTTCTCCCACCCAACCATGGAACCCACCAGCCCCTCTCCAGGAAATCCTTAGTGACTGATTTAAAGGACATCATGCCATGAAGAAAAATATAATTCTATAATTCCAGAGAAAACCTCCTCCATTCCCAGATCCCTGCACCTTGCTTCACTGTCCCATACCAGCAGTGTCTCAGTAGGAATGGGAAAAGCTCCAGAGCCAGGTAAGGCAGCTGGTTGTCCTTGCTTGCACCCTGTGAGCTTTGCAGCTCAGGAGTCAGAATCATCCCTAATTGCACACCTGATGTAGCTAATGCTGGTCCTCTACCACCTTTGAGTAACTAGAAACGGATTCTGTTAGAGAGGAATCTTCATCAAAACCACAAGAGCTCAGCCAGGCAGAGTTGATCCTGTTCCTGTTCTTAACCCAAGCCCAACAGTCCCTGTTTCTATGTCAGCAAGGAAACACTCCTGGGATCACACTGGAATGTCATCCTTTATACTGTTAAACCACTGGCACAGCCAACACTGTCCTAAATTATTCCCAAACACAAAAATCAGGAGTTAAAGCAAATCTTTCCCACCAGGAAACTTCTATACAGCCACCTTATCTTGGATGTAAGGAGAGTTCAGCTGTACAAATGTGCCCTGGTCGGTCCCACTGAGCTCAGGGTAGTGGGAAATTCCCTGACTGAGGCAAATTTACTGTTGCAGGCAGCAGTGGCCTGTGCAGGTGAGTTGGCATTGGATCTGCTGCCCTTTCTTGCCCAAGCATGGCTCAAACTCTAGAGTTTTTCAGGACTATTCCTGATGGGACCAGGAGCCAGTGTGGCAGCCAGGGATTTTGCTCCTTGTTTGCTTACACAACCAGCAACAGGAACTCATCCTTCAAAGCAGTTCCCAGCTGCTGTGACCAGCAGACCTGTCCTCTGCTGGCCTCTGTGATCAGAGAAGTTCCATCTCCCTGCTTGTCCTCCTCCAAAATTGTTCTCCTGTCTTCTCACCTGCCAACACCCAGCCCTGGTTTTAGAAATTCTGAGTCACCTCTCAGCCTGTGCCTTTCTGTACCTCCACCTTCTGCTCCTCATGCTGCTCATATCCCCCAAATTATCTTCCTCTTAATCTTGGCAAAACAGACCTTGCTTGGCTGGTTCTCAGACAGCAAAGAGAGGGCAAAAATCAGGCATTTTTCTTCTCCACTTCACAAATCTGGGGGCTGCAGTTTTAGGTCTCTCCCTTTCCTACCCAAGGCAGGGTTGACTGCACTTCTCATGGCAGCTCACAAGGATTAGTGGGGATTCACTTGAGCAGGGCTTCCCAAAGTTTCATAGAATCCTTAAATGGTTTGGTTTTGATATGACCTTAGAAAACAGCCAGTTTTGGCCCCCCTGCCATGGGGATTTACCTTCCACTATCCCAGGGTGCTCTAAGCCCTGGCCAACCTGGCCCTGGACACTTCCAGGGATGGGGCGGCCTCAGCTTCTCTGGGCAACCTCTGCCAGGGCTTTGGCAAGCTCACAGTAAAGAATGTTTTGCTAATATCTAATCTAAACCTGCCCTCCTTCAGTTTAACCTTGCTCTATCACCCCATGCCCTTCTCTTTCAGTAGATTGCCATTTTTTGGTAGAATAAAAGCCATCTCTGAAAAACAACCCAGGCACTGCTGCACTAACAAGAGGGAGAGCAAAATTCATTTCACTTTACTACAGGCCTCCAACAGTTAAGCATTAAAGATGAGTCCATCATTTAAATTTTTCTCTTCTTAGTGTCTGAACAGACCATCCCATGAGTATTGTAGCTGAGTCTTTTCAGATGTTAATTATTTCTGATAAAAATACCTTCCTATAAAGATGGAATATTCTCCTTTAAGTGTTTGCATATCTGCCATATAACAGGAGTTACAGTAAATGAGGGCTGGCTGTGGCATAGAATTCAATTTCTTGCAGGGAAAGAAAAACTCGAGACTAATAATTTTCATTTTAAAATTATGCTGAAAAAATAACTTCTCAGGGTTTTTTCACAAGCACAGAAGGGAATGTGGTACAGCAGCTCATGAACACCTGGAAAATGAAGCAGCTCATCTCCAGAGATATGAATTTCATTTGTATTACAAACTAAATAAAGATACTAAAGTTGCACAGGTTTTTTCATTTGCATTCGTGAGGCTGAGAGTTTCACAGACAAAATGACACAATTGTGACTGTAATTGGCAGGAGAGTGCAGTTCCCAAGTTGACAGGAAAAAAATTTCCTGTCCAAATTGGATTCATATCAGTAAATGCCTCATTTTTAGTTTCCTACAAACTGGAAACTTTCCAGCCATGGTGCACACCCACCGGAGTTGGCATTTTATCAGTTCCACATCAGAAATTGATACCAACTGTGCTGCAGAGCCATGGGCAGCGCCCACATGCCCCTGCTCCTGGGGTTAATCCCTCTGAGAACTCACCCATGGCTCCAAAACTGGCAGGTTCCAGAGTTCCTGGCCCATAATCCTGGCCAGCTTCCACTGAAGCCTAACCTTGGACTCAGTAAAATCACTTTTAACCCAGGTTTTTTTCAAATGAAGAATTTAGTGTTTGCTGAATTGGTATTTTCCCATGACTCTTTAGAAAAAAAAGAGAAGAAAAAGTTAATGTTTCCAGTTGCTATAGTAGATCTTTTGTGAGCCTGTCCTTGATTTTACACAGACATCTGTGCAACCTCTCCTACCCAACCAAGGCCCAAGCATGAAATAATCACATAGCTAATAAAAGTGATTATTTCAGACAGCCTGGAAACAGGAGATAAAACCACAGATTAAAAAAAAATTAAATCCAGATGGAGTCAAGGTTGAAAATTATCAGCAATTTTCAGGTAAGCAAGTTACAGAGTGCAGGTGCCAAAAAGAAGAAAAGAAAAAGCATTGCAAACACTAGGAAATTACTGAAAGTTTAAATTTAAAGAAATCTAACCACTTCATTCTAAAGAAACACAAAGGTAGGAATGCCAAAAATATTAAATCTAACTGTGGTGTCTGCTCTAATTCTATTTAAGTCATCATAAAGATTGAGCTGCCCAAAGTCACATTCCACACTCTCACTTTCCTCTTTTGTGATGCAATTTGGGACAAAATTAACAAAACGGACGTCAAGAGCCTTAAAAAAAAAAAAAAAAAAAAAAAAAAAGTGGTTTTGCAGCAGGACATGTAGGCAGTGGAATTTTCTTGCAATAACAGCCTTCTTGCTGGAGTTGTTTAAATCTGGACGAGGCGCTTGAGAACTGAGCGAAGAGACGATCTCGTCCCTCTCCTGCCGGGGCATGTGGACAGGATGACCTAACAAGTCTTTCCCATCTGCCATCCCTGTGGTTCTCTGAGAAATGAAATCCCACGAGGCCCGGGGCCTGATCCTGAGAGGTGAACCCAGAGGACCAGACTTCACCCTGCTTAGGCTTTGCTATAAATAAGTTTGTGTCGGGGCCAATTACTGGCATTTGCCTCTTTCTCAATCCTTTCAGTCAGAACCTCTTGGCATTTGACAATGTGATTTTTCCAGCAATGTATGAATTGCTTTCACTTCTGTGTTTTTCCCAGCTGTCTGACTCAGAAATGTGGGCTGACTTGGGTTAAATCAAGGGAGCCAGTGCTAGAGGGATGGGCAAAGATGTAGAAAAAAAATCCCACACCCTTATTTTGCAAATATTTGTGCAAAGGAAGAAGTGAATTGGCCTCTCGTGTGTCTTCCCTTTGCTGAGTTTACAGTGAAAATGTGGATGGTTTTTCTGGCAGGAAAACTGTACACATTGGTTGAACATCCAAAGCTAATTCAGGAGGGTTAATTTTCATGGTGCAGCCTCATCCTAAATGCCATTAATCAACAAAGATCAAAAACTTTGCTATTTAATCTGCAAAAAGTTAACCAGACATGAAACTGTCACTAACTGAGAAATGTTTACCACCACAAAATGAAAAATAATATCCCATAATATGTACAATCAGGAAAACCTTCATCCCCTCGAGGACAAATTAAAAACAGAAAAGGAGGCTAAATTCCTGGCATGTGTTATTTAACTGAATTATGTTCTCGGCCTTCATTTCATTTTTTCATATGTGCCTTCCAATCTGGAGAAAGCATTTTACAATATGTTAGGACTGTTCAATTTTTTTTTGGTGAGAAACTACTGATTTGTGTGAAATCTACCATTTTCTATCCAGCTGGTAATTTACACAAGAAGTTTCCAATTTTTCTGCAATTTTACCCTTCAAAAATACCCTGGTACAGACATCTCAGTCCATTCAATGGATGCTAGCAATTTAGTCACAGAATCAGAATGGTTGAGTTTGGAAGGAACCACTGGTGGGGTCATGTGGTTCAACCTCCCTGCTCTAGAGTGAGTTGCTGAGAATCTGAAAATTATTTTCACTCAGTTTTCAAACATGGAAAAACTGGAACTTTAAATATGCTAAAATCACATGAAGTTTACAGAAAATGGCCTTTTTTTCACATCCCTTCTGGGGGCAGAAGGTGGCCTTCTGGCA
The DNA here is from genome assembly GCA_025920805.1 of Petroica traversi. NCBI lineage: Eukaryota > Metazoa > Chordata > Aves > Passeriformes > Petroicidae > Petroica > Petroica traversi. The sequence continues at coordinate 2,511,319 of JAHLSL010000011.1, forward strand.
CATCCAAAGTTCTTCCCATGAGCTGGCCCCAATAACAAGATCAGCAGCAGTGTTGATGCCAATCTTCTGTGTCCTATGTCTGCCAACTCCAAGAATTTGTCATCACCAGGGCTGCCCCTCAATTCTTGATGCAGAATTTCTTCTCTTTCCTGCCCCACTGGGCCAAAGGCCCACGAATCAATGGTGGAAAAATGCTGATGAAAAAAGATGGCATCTGATAAAGATAAGAGCTTCCAAGTTACTTCATGCAGCACACATGGATAAGTTCTGCAGTAAGAGTGGCTAGGGAGTTTTTCCATTCCTTTTCTCACACACAGAGGGTCCTGAATCCTGGGCAGGACTTACTACATCTATTCCACACAGTCCTTCATCATTCAATAATGAAACTTCCATCCAGACCAGAAAACTGCTCCTTGACACCCCAGAACGAGCTATAAAGGGGTCTTTCAGTGTACAAATGTGTGGTTTTCTTCTTCTGATTCATTCCCTTGTTTTCATTTGCCATTTCCTGTCCACTCTTCACAGGATCACTGTCCATTGTGAAGGTGAGGGATGGATGCATGTGTGGCTGCCTCAAAAGGCCACTGAGCAACAAGATTGGAGTTGATGATACCCAAGTTGAATGAAGAAAACGTCTTGGTACACCTGGTACCTTGACAGATGGTAAAGACCTGGGGATGGGCAGGGGAATTTATAAGGCCCCTTCCAACCCACACCATTCTGTGATTCTGTGACATTCCTGGCTTTCTGCACCTTTTCCAATACAGGTTGATCTATGTCCATTTTGGAGAGAACCACATCACGCACCCAAAAAAAAGGCAGCAGAGAGAATGTCCTCCATGCCTGCTCTGGTTATATTCATTGTCCCCACCCTTCCACCCAAGGCCCGTGTCTGGAAGGTCCTGGGTCCTTCCTGGTGGAAAAACAAGGCATTTTCTTTCCATATCCACACAGTCTCAGCATTTGACAGCTGGACTGTGTCCTGAGCTTCCACCCAGCCTGACTGGGCTCTGGAATTTGTCAACCCTTCAGCAACACAGTTAATCTGTAATAATCTGATAGGTTATCAGTGATAATGTGAAATTAATTTTTGGGAAAGGCTGGGACCACACTGGGGAATGACTCACATGAGGAAACAACAGCTGCATGCTCCTTCTCCCAAGCTTTTCCCCACACCGAGCTGGAAGGCAGGCTGACCAGAAGGTCACAGGCAGGGAGTGAGCCCAGGGAGGACTGCACTTACTGCCAGTAGTGGAGAGGATGGCGCTGTACCTCTCCAAAGGATCTGGCTGTAGGAAGCTCCCATCAGCACAGATTTCTCAACACAGTCTCAGGAAAGCTGTCCCGGGAATTGTACAGTGCTGCCTTGTCTGCCCAAGCCAAGGGAAAAACCTTCTGTCCACAGCAGTCAATCTCAGTCCAGTCTGTGCAATGCCTTGCCCTTACCAAACGGACAAGTTCCAAAGGCAGAAACTGAAATCTGTTTATCTGAGCCCTGAGAAGAACAGAAGCAGGAAAGGTAGAAGGAATTAGGGCTGCTCTGTGCCTGGTAGGTTCGTGCTTCTGTGCCTCTAGCCGCAAATTAAAGCTACTCCTCTTCAAAGGAAGATCATGTTCCTATCTCAGCCACCAGCAAAACACCCAGCTGTTTCAGAGGCAGCAGAAAACAGCCTTGGGCAAAAATGGGCAAAGAAAGGCAGCAAATTCACTGTTGCCATAAATGTACCTGCACTTCAGCTTTCTATCTGCAAAGGCCTTGTGTGAGCCAGCCTCCTCCCCGTCACCAGGAGGTGTCAGCCTGCGTGTGGGTGGTCAGGGCAGGTTCACAGCAGGGTGGACACACCTCAAGGAGCTGCTGAGCATCAGAACCCTGCTCTGCCCAGAGGGAAGGTCCCACAGGTCAACATGGCCCATGTGAGGTAGCTCTCAGGAGACACGTGGATTTTGCTAATCCTTCATGCCAGACCAAGGAGACAGATGAGGGAAATCAGGAGTGGGGCTGGGAGCCTCCAGCATTGCCACACGGCATTGTCAACCAGTGGTTGCTCATTCCCTGTTGATTTCAGAGGTTGGGCATGCCCTCATCACCCCATGCTACAGATGCTGTGCAGATTAAGGTGTAGCACTGGGAAGGGTCTTTGGGGTACTGTTTGAAAATACAGATTTCTTCAGAAATCTTTTTTCCCAGGAAAAGGAGCAGAGGCGAGGCTCCAAGGAAGATTGCCAGGCAAGGATCCTGGAAATTCCAGCTCTGGGTATTTCACCTTTCCTGAAGGTCCACAGAAAGCTCAGGCTGCCCAGGAGCCCCCACATCAAGCAGCAGATAAACATGCCAGGAACCAGGCAGTTGTGCACCACAGTCAATTTTGATGGGCACAGTCCATTTGATCTTACCAACCCAACTGGATTTTCTGGCATGTCAGTGCCATGAAGTGCTCCGAGGTATGGGAGGGTCTGGACTGTACTCCCTCCATAAGGGTAATTATTCTTTCTTTGTCTAGGTCATCACTTGGGCAATTTGTCTGGTGAGGAAGAAACGGCTTCTCATTTTATCTATTAACAACACCTCCTTTCTGAAAACCCTGCAGAGTAAATTAGAACATGATAGACTTGGAGTTGCAACTTTTCTCTTGGAGATAAGATTATTCTCTTGGAGTTATGCCAATTTCTTTCTCTTTTCTCTTCCTTTTTTTTTTTTTAGGGGAGAGAAGTGTTGACAACCTTTACGGAGGAAGGAAGAATAAATATTTTATAAGATGAAAGAGGGAGGCAGGTGTGACATGAGCTCTCATCTTAAAGAGCTGTGGCTGTAAGGAGAAGGATTGGGGCATGGGTTTTTCAGGCATTCATCTCCAGCTCTTGTATAAACAAAACTCTTATCCATCAAGTGAAGGCTTTATGTCCCAGGGAATGTAACAGTTTTTTTCCTGAGAACTCTTCAAAGGAAAAAGAAAATGTAGTTCCAGAGCTGCACAACTTTCTGTAAGCCATCGTCACGGTTGATGTCACAATAAATAAACAAAGGAAAGCTGGGGCCAACCATGACAAAAATGTCAAATTATTCCTAGAACATTTACCTTGCCTGCTCTGAGAGCAAAGCAAGCTCTTATCCTGCTGGACAGAGGGGCCTTTGGAAAATGGAACAGAGCCTGGAAAGACCACAGAGACCTAATTGCTGACCCTTCTTGTCACAAGTACCACCATTTTCGTCAGTGGACAGAAAAGCTCCAAGAAAATTGTGCTCCAGGCCAGTCCTTCCTCGTCATCCCTCACTTGTGTGGCCAAGGGTTTACATGTGGAGGATGGGGGCACTAATCTGTAACAAAACAAATGTTTGTTCTCTCCTCCCCAGTCTGCCTGAGAGGAATGAAAATAGGATTAAATGGTTTTCATGACTGGCACCTAGGAGGCAGTGAAGGTTGAGATTCTCTCCAGGTGAGGACACCCATGTTTAGGTGCTCCCATATAAATTTGGTGTCTGAATTTCCACTATAGGCACTGAACTTACAGTCAACAACCCTAGGACTCGATCTAGCCCAACCTCCAGTAGATACCCAGCTTGAGGTGGATTTACTTGCCTGAAAGGAGAAACTTAGAAACATCTGAGATGCCCAAGGGTATCTAAGTCATCCCCATGAAGCTGGTTAGATAAGTCACAGGTCCTAATTCAAATGAGGAGTGTTTCAGCAATTGAATCCTATCCAAAACTGCTCCATGGGGGTCAGTGACATCAACAAATCAGGTACAGATCTGTCCTGATGTGCTTGCTTTGTGTCTGCCTAAATGATTCCACAAAGTCTGGAAATAGTGTTAGGTAATTGTGCCATCTTTCCTGTGAGGTCTGAGAAAAACCAAGCCTTCAGCTCCCAAGGGTGCCAGAGCAGCATCTCCCCTGAAAGTTCTGAGGAGAAATCCCAAAACAATCACCATTCTCCAGCTCAATGTCATGCTGTATCAATACAACCTCTTGATTTTCAGAAACAACCATTATATTTTGGGCTTCCTACTATTTATGCACCATTTCCCTTCTAGTCATTGCAGTGGCTTTAGCAGTGATGGTGGAACGTCCATGCAAATTATGATCATCCTGTTTGATCTGAGTTTCTTCATCCTACAAAGCTATATTTGAATGTCAGCCGTGTCAGCCTGTTTCCACTGGCTCAAAAATAAGGACTCAGAAGAAAACCCTGAGTCACCAGATCTGTATCCTCAGGACTATTTCAATCTCTCCATTCAGTGCAGATGTCTCCACAGGGTCAGTTCCTTCAGCATGGAGGCTGAGACAACCACTGAGCATAACTGCATCCATTTTCCCACTAAAATAAGGATTTCTTTGACTCCATCCAAGACATTTTCATTCCCTGGCTCTGGTGCACCAAGCTGTATGTATCACCTCTCCTGGACCCTTCAGTCATCCCCTGGGACCAGCAGGAGAACAACTTGTGTGAGTCAGCATCCTGCCTCCAGCAGTGGACGCCCAAGAAAGAACATAGGCTTAGAACAAATATGTAACAATATTTCCTTGAAACACTTCCCAGCATTCAGCAGCTTGTGGGTTGGGAATTTCCCAGGTAAGAAAACGGATCTTTGCATTTCATAGTCCTCAGTGAAGTTTTCCTCCAGACTTTTCCAGTCTCTTCTGGAGCATACACAAACTTTCCATATCAACAACCTCCTGCAGCAAGGCAGTCTTCAGGTTTTATAACAAAATGTGTGGAAAACCACCTCTTTTTTCTTGAATGTGGCTTTCAGTAACTTCTTTTGGTGTCCTCCAGTTCTTGAATTGGCAGGGGCTGTGGAGAGTCTCCACCTCTGCTGCTGGAATAATACTGCCCTATGTCCTTTCAGTCCTCACTTTTCCTGAAGTCCCAAAATTTGGCTGCACTGTTTCTCCCCACTGCAGGTCAGCAGAGGGAGCTGATGGTCTGAGCCCATCCAGCTCAGACCATCAGCTTTTAACACTCAGTCTAAATATAAAACAATACTCATTGTTTCTCCCAGCTGCACGGCTGAAAGTTTCAGAGGAATGAAATCAAATGGCCAAGAAAGGCAATGCACTCAAAAGGAAGCATACTGGTAAGTAAGATAATGTTTTATTCTGAACTAAGATGAAATTCAGAGCTTGTCCTAAGAGAGCAGCCAAGAGAAAAAGACAAGTGAGAAAAAACAACCCTGATTCAGACTGCTCAACAAGGTTGACAACTCAGCTTTAGTTTGTTTTTAACCAGCTGCCCTCTTATGTATTACCAGAATATGAAAGATCTTGCCTTGAATGTCACATACAGAGGGGTCTGCAGGAACTTGATTTCTGCAGGAACTTGACTTCTGCAGGAAACTCACTTTAAATCTCAGAGATGTCATGTGAAGTGTCTGTGCCTCAGTTTCTGCACTCCTCTATGCTTTATCCACTTTATCATAGTTGCATCAGGACAAGGGGCATGTCCTGAAATCACAGAGAATTCCGTAGAATGATTTGGGTAGGAAAGCAGCCTAAAGACCAACCAGTTCCAACCCCCTGCCATGGGCACAGACACCTTCCACTATCCCAGGTTGCTCTGAATCCCACCCAGCCTGGTCTTGAAAACTTCCAGGGATGGGGCAGCCACAGATTCACTGGGGAGCCCCCATCACTCCCATCACCCTTGTCACATGTTCAGTTTAGAGGAACTGATTATCTGCAACTGTCTGAAAAAGCTCCGTTTCCAGACCCTTTCCCCAAATTCTTGAGCATGTTTCCCCTGAATGTTTTCTGCACTGTAAAAGAATTTTGTCTGAGCATGGGGGAAGCCAGGAGCTGGGGCGATGTCATCCAAGAGGAGGTGAGGTTTGCCATGAGATCCAGGGTGTGGGAACCTCTGTCTGCAAGCCTTGATCTCCCCACGTGTCTCTAACCCAAGCCCTGGACACACCAGCTGAACTGTGCTCCCTGGGAAGCCGGCTGCATCAGGACAGCCAGGATCCTGGTGCCTTCCAGTCTTCCAGAAGCTTCAGGGAGAAACAAATCTGGTTTTGGTCCGATTTGGACCCAAACCAGCTCATAAAAAAAAAATTACAACCCAAGACTTGATGAGATTTCCTGCCAAGGGGAAAGCCAGTGAGCTCTCACTCCCCTCCATCACCCTTGGTTTTGGCATCCTGCAAGGCCCACGTGCTTTGGCCAAGTTTTATTTGATCTGCAGCGCAAAGGAGCCCTGAGTCTCTGCTTCTGGCAGCTGCATTGCACCACCGGGTAATTCTGTGGCTAAACTGTTTAAATAATGTTAATGGCTTTACAAATTCTCTTTCAAAACAGCCTGAAGTGTAAAGCCAGCGGAGCTGAAGCAGCATGCTGGGGCTTAGGCATGTTTAGATAAGAGTGGGTGCAGAGTAAGCTTTCCCCGTGAGCTACAGGAACCAGAGACAGCTGCCTCTTAACCACCTCCCCTGCACTGCAAAGGGGTAGATCTTTGCTGCAGCAGGGCAAGGATGGAAATTCAGCACATCTAGAGGCTTTGGGATCAGTATTTTTGTTATTCTTGGCAGTGGACTCTTTCTGTGGCAGGTGTTGTTGGAGAAAACCACAGCAGAGCCATGCGTAGTCTCAGGTTTTCAAAACAGCAATAAATAAAAAAAGAAATAAAAAATAAAATGGTTAGCTGACTGTGCTGAATGTACAATGAAAAGTCAAGATTTAACACAGGGCAAATCTGGCTCATACCTACCTACTTGAGGCAAAATTGCAATTCTCTGGCAAGTGTCTTGCTCTTAGTTTTTATTCAGGATGTTCCCTGGCTCCTCAGCTGATAAAGAGAAGTCTGAAGAATACAACTTGCTGGAGGGCAAGAACCAGCCACATGAACCTGGGGAGAGTGCAAGGCACAGGGATACAAGTCCAAAAGCAGAGGCACAAGCATGGCAATGTGGACAGTGATTCTATTTCCCCATCCAGACTTTTTCTGGGCTCAGCACAGAAAGCTGGGAATACCAGAGCTCCCTGTGCTTGCGGGTATTTGCACACTGACCCTGCCTGGTACCTGCACTGGCTTTGTGCCCACCACAGGGCATGCTGTGATGGTGATAGTCATAACAGCATCATGCAGGATTATCTGTGCCTCTCAGCAGCCCAGATTTCACACGGGTCACCCACTGCATAATCACAGTTGTATTCAATAATCTCTCTTGGCCAAATAAAAATAGGTTGGGGTTATGTTTGCACTTTGATTTACATCAGAATAAATCAGACGTTCCACCCCAGTGGTCGGCTGTCTACAGGCAAAGGAACAGTGAGGTAAGGTCAGCACAGACCTCTGGAGTGTCTGCAGGAGAGATTTAATGTTTGACAGCACGGCTCAAACTTGTGTTTAGGAAACCAAACAAGTTCAAAAGAAAAATTAAGCACATGCTTAAACAATACAGATAATAAAACACTAAAACAAGCCTGTAACGGGAAGGGGTGGATTTGCCAGTTCTTGATCCTTCAAATCAAAACCAAAGACTTGTCCAGTGAAACATAACTTAAGGCAAGTGAGATGCTCCCTGAAACACCCTTTGCAAAAAACTATGGCAGATTTGGAGCTTTTATCAAGCAGGAAAGATGAGTTTGCAGCCAGTGAGTGCAGAATCATTCTCACACTGATCCCAACACCAGCTAAGAGGAAAACCAGATATGACCAGGTAAAACCCAAAGCCCAAACACAGCCCACACCCCCAAAGCAGCATTCATCCCACCCCTCAGAGCTGTGCCCCAACACAAACCCCGGCAGCTGCTACTCCCTCTGGATCCAAGCCTTTGGTGGTGCAGTGCCCTGCCAAGAGCACCCACACTGTTCTCAAGGGCAAACCCAAGATCCCAAGAGAAGAGGAGGTTCAGGGGGGACCTTACCATTCTGTACAATCCCTGAAAATAGACTGGAGCCAGTCTCTTCTCCCAGGTGACAAGTGACAGAATGAAAGGAAATGGCCTCAGGTTTTGCCAAGGGAAGTTTAGATTGGATATAGGAAAAATTTCTCCACTGAAAGGGTGGTCAGGCACTGGAAGAAACTGCCCTGAGAAGTGATAGAATCACCATCCCTGGAAGTGTCAAAAAAAAATATGGATGTGGCATTTAGGGACATAGTTTAGTGGTGGACTTGGCAGTGCTGGTTAATGGACTTGATGACCTTAGAGGTCTTTCCCTACCTGAATGATTCTGTGATTTATGAAGCCACTGGCTCCAAACATGCTCTGCACCGAGCTGTTGGTGTCACAGACCTTGCACAGTCCCAGGGCTGGGTGTGGTGGCACAGTCTCATGCTCAGATCTGTGTTAGGCACTCTGAGGGACTCTGCAATACCATTCCAATGTCACACCGTGCTGCACACCTTCCACTGCCCTGGATGGGGACTGCCAAGAGTCCCTGCTCTCTCATGAGCTCCTGCTCTCAAAGTGGTGAGAGTGATTTTTCCAGTCAACTGCACCCTGGAATAGGAAAAAATGCTAATTCACACCATTCCAACAAGCTGTCCCGTATCTCCTCTCTTCCCACTGCAATCTCACAGGTTCTGCAAATAAGGAGCTATGTCCACAAAGACAGGAACAAATCATGTAAAATGGGAAGTCTGGGGGAAGTTACTTCACTTTGTCAGATCAGTAGATGCTCCTCATAAAATATTTTTCAATCAGTGCACATCTGGAGTTAATACAGATGGTGAATAAGAGCATCCAGAGACTCTTGGCTGTAATGGCTGGCCACTGGACATCTACAGGATCTTTTTTCTTAATACTTCCTCCCAAATTTGTTTTGGGCAAATTACCCAGCAATGATGCAAATCCTGAGGCTGCTGAAGTCAGGGAGAGATCTGCCATTGACACTGAATATTTTCCGTCTGGCTTTAGTCCTGCTAGGAAGAGACAGATCAAACCAAGGAATCGTGGAATCACTGAATACCCTGAGTTGGAAGCAACCCACAAGGGTCATCAAGTCCAACTGCTGTCCCTGCACGGGACAATCACAAGAATCCCACCAAGTTCCTGAGATCATTGTTCAAACACTCATTGAACTCTGCCAGGTTTTGTGACCACTCCCCTGGGGATCCTGTTCCAAATGTCCATGTAACTGCTCATCACTCACCTGGGCTGGGGTCAGATCTCCCCCACAGGCTCAGGTGTGCCAGAGTAACCCTGTCCAAAGCACCCACAGAGGAGGCAGCACAGGGAGGAGGCACAAATATGTTTGCTGAGGCAGGACACAGCCCAGCAGCCTTACTTCATCCCTCCCCGGGAGAAGAAAAGCCTCTGGTCCAACCCAAGGGTGCTCAAGGGGTTTTTATCCTCCCACACCCTCAGTTCTCATGTCCTCAGGGCCTCTTGCAGTTTGCAGGAGGACAAAGACATCTCATGCTGCTCCAGGTTTGCAGTGGCTCCTGCCAGCTCAGCCTCTCCAGCACGGGTGCCCTGCAGTCCTTCCTCAGCTCATCCCCTGCCATGATTCATGGCTCCTTTTCTGCTCTTCCTTATATGGGGACTTGGAACTTCACATTTCCTGCACAAGGAAAGCCAATGCCAAAAAGTGCCTTTATCTCTGCTCTGCCACCAGCCCCGTTTGTTCCCCTGGGCCCCTGCCCACGCTGGGCACAGACCCAGCCGGCCCCACAGTGCTCCCCACACCACAGTTCCTTGGGGTGCCCCTATCCCATGCCATCTCCTATCCCACCGATGCCAGGCACAGTCCCTTCCCCATATGGCAACCTCTGGTCATTCCCATGTCCCCAGATTTTGGTGCACAAGCAGCAGGGCAGACTGTCCAGCACATCCCTGCTGACCCAGACATGGGAAGTGACTCTGTGGTGCAGCAACCCCTCTCCGTTTAATCCTAAGGTGTTCATTTTCATCTAATTGCAACCAAATCAGAAATTTTTGCTTTTATGTTTTGAGATGCGATTTTTTCTATTTGGGAAAAAAAAAAGGCTGAGGATTTATTTATGGAGCAAAAAATGTAATAAAATTAAAGTAAATAATAAAACAAAGTATTAAAATAAATATAATAAAATAAAGTGCAATAAAATAAAATAAAAGCACGGGAATGCAGTAATTAACTCTCAGAGCTATTAAACTACATGTTTTTTACTGCCAAAGTCCTTAATGGGAATATTTTGGTCTGTAATGACCATCTGCCTTCTCAGCAGCCCTCTCTTGTCCAGTGATTTCTAGACAAGGATTTGTCAATCCTGACTATGACAACCAGCTTGAAAAATCTCTTTTTGCAGCCAGGGAATACAGCAGATATGGCAAAAAGGGATTGGCAGGGTCAGGAAGGCGATTCCCAGGAAAATAATCTGGCTGGTGAGAAGAGAATGGAAAAGTCTTCTGAGACAGAAAATCCTTTGGAGAAGAGATGGGATGATGCAACGCTTCAGACACTCCCGCTCTCTTGCCAAACACCTGCTTCTCCAGAATATAAAAATAAAGCAAGGGTACACGAAGGGACAAACAACTATGGAGTAGGAATTAGTTGGCCAGAAATTCTGGAAAAGGAAAAAACTGTTTATTCCAAACATGTTGGACAGGAGAAGAGCATCCAGCAAGCAAGTACTCAAACCCAGCAGGATGGAGGATCACTGAGCTGCTGCTTCTCATCCATTCCCTCCCACCTGGTGACAGGCACAGCACCCACAGCAACAACCGCTCCAGGACCATTGCAAAGAGAAGTCTGAGCAAGAGGAAAAATGGATCCTGTTGGGTCTGATCCAAAGAGTAGAATCAGTTTTTACCATTTCCTCCTCCAAGGTTTTCCACTGATGCATCTCAGGGTAGCTTTGATCTGTGCTCATTCCAGCTGCTTTCCAGTAGGATAAGCCTTCTTCCATTTCCAGGCAAAGCCAGCTTGTCCAGTTCTCCAAAGGACTGCAGAGGGATGGAAGACACTGCAGAGGTCCCCAGGGCCCTGGCTGCAGAGTGGTGCTCCTGGAAGCAGTGGGGCTGAGCAGCCAGGGTGATTCCTGTTTGCAGCTCTCACACGCTCAGATGGAGTTTGCAGTTGCAGAGATTTGGCTCCAAAACCCTGGGTGTGATTTCAAATTCCCACAGTCCCTGCTGCCTCTCTGAAGTGCAGCTCCTTTTCCATGTCCCTTGCAGGTGAACAAGGAGGAGGTGACACGTACCCTTATGGGCCTTGGGTGACTATTGCTTTATTGCTCACACTTAAAAGCCACATGTTGCCACTGACATCCATCTCAGCTGCCTTCTGTCTCTCCATGAAATGATCATGGCTCTCTGCAAGGAAAATTTAGCTGCTCTGAGGATCAAGCTGCTAGCTCCATGTGGGAAGGATCGGAAGTGGATTAAGCAGGGTTTCAAAACACAGATTGAAATGATGGGCTGGAACAAGATCTTGGTTTGGAAGCACCACGAAAACATCATCTCGGATTTTGGCACGCTGAAAGTTAGGAGTGGATTGCACGCCAGGATTTTTCAGATGGGGGAAAATAAAAAAGAGATGAGCAATAGGAAGGATGACAGAGATTTATAAAACCATGAAAGGGACAAAAAGGGTAGTGATTTTTCTTTCATGGTCTCTTTTAATGCAAAATCTAGGGAAATCTAATTAAACCAAAACAAGGAATCTTCAAGGCAAAATGCAAGTCAGTTCTTCATGTGACGTGTGGTCAAACTGTGAAAATCCTCATCACAAGATTTTGTGGTGCTAGAAGGGGTGAGGCTGACAGATCAGTCATTCCCAGAGTCCTCCTGGTCATTCTTTTTATTCATATTAAAAATAAGTTCAATGGTTTCCTTTTTTTTCAGTCCCTGGGGACTTCACCGACTGCAATGACTTTTCAAATATCTTAGAGAGTGGCTTGGCAACTTCATCAGCCAATTCCCTTAGGACTCTGGGATGCCTCTTATCAGGTTTCACAGACTTACACATGTTCAGAATCCTCAGGTGGTCGCAAATCTGATCTCCTGCAGTGGGAGGGACTTTGCTCAGCCAGTCCCTGCCTTGCAGTCCATCCAGTTCAACTGTGCAGATCATATTTATGCTCCTGGGGTGCTCCTGAGTAATTTACTGCTGTAGGCACAGCCTGTGCATCCCCTCAGCTCCAGCCGTGATGGGACACTTGAAGACAGCAAAAAGGCTGAGTTGCAGTGACATTGAAGTGTTGGACAAGGTGAGACCAGCTGTGACTTAAATTCCCAGTGTTTTTCATGGCTTACAGCTGTCTGGACATCTGTGGAGGAGAAAGCACTGTTCACCTGATCCAAAACTGGTGCTGATGTTCCCAAGCATCAACAATCACTCAGCATTGATTAAGCACTCAGTCTCCCCCCCTGAGCTGGACTCTCTCCCGCTCTCTGGTCTCAAGTTCAGTCTTCCCTCGGGGGAATTGCTGCACAACTTGGCTTTAACCAAAATAAACTGTCCTGGCACGAGTTCCTGTTTTTCAAGATATAGCTTTAAAATAACAAGGAGCAGATTTTCCCCTCCCTTGCTCTTACAGGGTCCATTGTGAAAGCTTCAAAGATTGTCACCTACAACACCATGGTGACCCCAGAGCACCCATCTATTTATTCTCTCATGAGAGGCATTTCTGTAGCCGATGGAGATTTATAGGTTGAAAGCAGACAAGATTTTCCATTACTTGTAAACTTGTGGAAAAATCAGAGGGACAAAGACAGCTTGGGGCTTCCAAGCTGTAAAACAACATTCAGCCCATCTGATTTTAAGTGTTTTAGACTTTATATCAATATTGTTCTTCCATGGGGGAGGGTAGGAAGAGGGACTCAGTAGGAAGGGGGACTCATCTACCCCAATAGCAGAAGAAATCTTTCGGAAACAACAACAAAACCACAGGCCTGGGTAATCCCTGTTAACAAAACAAAGCTGCAGTTCCGATTGTGTGTACAAACTGGAATCAGGCAGATTTATTCCCGTGGTGCTGTGAGACCAAATAGATATCAAAGTGGTCACAGAAGTATTTTGGAAACTCACCAAGTGCATCCTTTTGTCATCTCCTCTTTCCTCCTTCAATTTGAAGGAGTCGAGCCCCAAGTACTCTAATCCAGCTTGGATCTCCCACTCTGCTCCTCCTGTTATTTTAACTTTAGGCACAGCAGTCCTTTGAAAAAGTGCCCCGTTCCCACTGCCTGGGAGCTATGGGAAAAAGCTATCTTGGTCCTATCAGGAATGTGCCTCGCCTCTGCCCTGCGGTTGTGTTGCCTTCAGAGAAACTGGTGTCACGAAGCACTGCAGAAGGACAGGCCACAGCGTTCCCTTGGAAAAGCTGGGGAAAGGGGGGGACAAGTGGGTCAGGCTGTGCTGTTCCTTTGCTTCTGAGAAGCTGAAGGAAAGTTGGAGGTACCTGGGTTGTTTTCCCCGGCTCCTTGGGGATGTTTTCCCCGGCTCCTCTCTCCTTTTAGAGAGGTGGAAAGTTTAGGACAACGAGCAGCTGGGATTTGAAAAACCTAATCCCTCAGCTAGAGCCTGAGTTGGATTTGATGAACCTTAATGATTCTTTCATTCCAGTATTCTAAGGGAGATGCTGGGAAGCATCTCACACATTTGCAGGGCAATCAAGGGTTTTCTGGCTGCTCTCTCTCCACAGGGTATTATGGAAGCTTGTACACATGGATTCATGGACATGGAGTCTCCCACACATCTGGGTCTCCATCCAGAGCTAAATCCCACCCTGGAGACAGAGAGATGAATTCCCACCCACCTGGCCAAAGGGTTTTATGGGTGTGAGTACCACGAGAATTACACAGCAAAGGTTGAGTGGGGAAGAACACGTTTTGTAGCTTGGGTTTGCTGCATGTCCTACCTGACACAGCTCCTGGAAGTTCATCTTTCAATGCAAAGGTTCAGCTCATTTGAAAGTGGAAGAGCGAGAAAAGAGTCCAGTGAGCAGGTACAGGCTCTCCATGTGAGCACCTGTACTTGCCTTCCAGCCAGGAGGGGTGTTGAGCTGGAATACTTTGCATGCTAAAGAAATATATTTGGTATTTCCCAAATTCTGCCCCAAATTCCATAACAGAGCTACAAGGAGTGACCAGAAGAGGCAAACTGAGAAATTGGAACTCCCAGCCTCAGAGGATGAGAGCCACTGCCCTCCATCCCACAGCCTGTGCAAGCTCCAAGCTCCAAAAGTGTCTCATTCCAGTGTCTGGAAAGTCCACCTGGGGATGGAAGATTTGTCCCCTCAGGAACTACATGAGATCCACAACCTTTTGAACCAACTCATCAGCCAGTATTTCCAGGCGTATCTCAAACACCACTAAATGTCCCTGATCAGGTAGCTGGAGCCTGACCATTCCTGACCATCTGACTCAAACAGTTTGATTTCAAGGAGCGTTTGGACAACACTCCCAGGTGTGATCCTTGGGGTGACCTGTGCAGAGCCAGGAGTTGGACTTGATGATCCTGGTGGGTGCCTTCCAACTTAGCACATTCTATGATCTTCTCATACACCCAAACCCAGAATCTCCACCAGATTTGGAGGTTTAGCTTGTGACTCTTGGCTGCTCAGAGTCCAGAAATGGGCAGGTATTTCTTCCCTTTATGTCCATAACAAAATTTCTCACTGAACTCAGAGAGAAGAACCAGAAGCTCTGAGTGGTGGAAATACACAGACAAATGATGAGGAGGGAAATCACAGAAAACAGCTTGGCTAAAGCTGCCCTGGACCACTGTAATTTCCCCCCTTACCTCAGCCTACTCCTGAAGCACACAGACCCCATCTGTGTCTCCAACTTCCAGAGACATTGCACTTGGCACCTGAACTGCCTCCCACAAATACACTCAGCTGTGCAGAGCATGGTGGGCTCCAGTCTGGAAACACAAGCCACTCTGAGAAGAGTTCTTCCCCTCTTGCTGTGATGGAACAGAACTGGTTGATCCTGCTGCAAGGGTGCTAGGCCAGCTGCCAAGCCTGCCTGTGGGGAATCCAACCAAATCTGGCTCACCCCAAGTGATTTACATTGTTCCCTTTTGTACTTTGAAAAAGGTTATCAGTTTTCTTGCTTCAGGCTTGAGCAGGATTGATGTACGGGGAGAAGGCAACATGCACCACACTTGGCCTCCTTCAGAGTGATTTGGGACTGGCTATTCACTGGCCCTCCACAGAAATCCTTTTGAAATGAACTGATTTGCACTCTCTACAGTATCTGAGTGCCTCAGGAGATGACCTTGGGCTAGCCAAGCATCCTGGCTCTACTGGACTGGGAGCCCATAAAAAGCAAAGCAAGGGCTGAGTCAAGTCCCTGGTATGCTGCCCTTGCTGCAGCATTGGGCAGTAAATGCACTGGGCAGAGCACAAAACCCAGTCAAAGAAACAGCATGTCCAGTGCAAGCACTTCCTAAAACTGGGAACCCCACACAGACATCCCCAAGATCACACTGTTTTCCAGGCTCTGGAGAAACCTGGGTGGGAACGGCTCACCTTTGCTGAACCACCAGAGCCAGGAGAGGAGATGATCAAGCCACAGATAATCACTGCTTCTTTCTTCCTCCCTCACAGCAAACACACTCCTCATCCTCACACTCACAGATGCGTAGGATCTTCCTCACGGGACATGTCAGAGTGTTTTCTGGTAAATAGCGATTATGAACCTGTAGGAGGGGGATAGGAAGAGCAGGAGGGAGATGGGAAGAGCAGCAGGGACACCTGGAAAAGACTAGGATGAGCTGGTTATGCAGCAACACACCCAGAACCACCAGGCTCCACACTTGGTCACCCATCTAGACTGTCTCCTCTTCTACTGAGCCCACATCTGCCCTTGCAGGCATGCCAGAGAACTTTTAAGACCCAGGGTGACTTAGGAAGAAATTTAGGAGTCCTTTTGACTCAGCAGTGCTGAAAGTGAAAGAACAGAACTGAAACTAAGAGCAAAGATCAGAATGTCACTTGGAAATACAGACCCTTTCCAAATAATGAGATATCACAATAGCCCTAATTAGATCAAAGACATAAAAGACAGGTCATAACAAATATAATCGAAATGGGAGGTCAAACTTATGGCATCGTGTCCCATCCAAAGCAGCCAGAAGTGACCTTGGGAGACCTCAGAACCAGAGGCCAATTCTGGTAACAGCTCAGAGCAGCCACACAACCCCCATTCCTTTCTCAGTGCTTGATATGGGTTTGCCTCAGAGCTGTGCTGGCAGACAAAGTAACATCAGTTTCCCATTAATCTATGGCCACACGGTCACTGAGTGCATAGAATAAAAATAATATTGCTGAGATCTACTTCTTCCCCCTGTTCTTATACCTGTGGTCTTTTGCCAAAAGCTTCCAAAGTCATCAATAGAAACAAATCAATAAAGGACTGAAATAATTTCCAGGAATGAAATGCATACCTGTTTCTAGTAAACTCCTAAAAGAAAGAGCACAATTCCTTGCTCAAGCACACAGAAAGGCTTTATATAGTGCAAATCAAAAAAATATAAAATATACCAATGGACTAGCTATTTCTGAAATACTTTACTGCTGCCTTTGTGTCAGTGCATCTTCTTGCCAGGCTCCTGGCTGATGGATACCACCAGCAGTGCAAATAGATGGAGGGGGCTCGATGCTTCAGTGCACATCAGCCAAGTTTGCACAGCACATCCCCTCCAACAGACTGGTACAGCAGCACAGGGGGTGATGTCAGAGGTCAAAAGAAGCATTTTCTGAGCTCAGAAGGGTAATGACCTATGGCACTGTGTCCTCTCCAACATCTGGCCGAGTGCAGCCTTGCAGTCATCTCCAGTTTCTGCAGCAAAGACCAGCCCTGCTTCACCTGCCACGACCTCCCAAGCACTCATGAACTCCCACACTCCTTTTCTGCAGAAATGCTTGTTGAGGAACTGGTCCAACATGGGATTAAGCAATATTTCATGTTTCCAAGACCCTTTCACTTCCAATTTCCTTGAGTCATTTCCTAGGAACTAGTTCCAGAATTTGTCCAGTGCGAATGGGGCAGGAGAAATGTGTGGCTGGGTGCGAGGGGAAGGTACAAAGACAGCAGAGCAGTGACCAAAGCAGAGGAAACAAAACAGCACCTCAGGAATGACTCCTGTCCATCCACAGACAGAGTCAACTTCAGAATGTAGCCTCCAGCCCTAGAGAACAGTCCCTTGAGATTGGGAACTTTGTCACTACTACCAGACCCTTTTTACCTTCTCCGTTCCTATCTTTATTTCCTCCATGCCAGAGCAGACATTTAAAAAATCTCCACATTACATTTGCAACCTTTTAGGGCTCCTTTGCACCATCAGAGAAAATTTTGCAAGTTTCAGACTCAGGCTCACAAGTGGATTTGTCATCACAGAGCATGTTGATCGTTTGCCATATTCATACAAGAGCTTGATCACTTTAAATTGTAGTTCAGGGGCAGCCCAGAGATCTTCCTTTCCAAGGCAGGTTGCTGTCCCTCCCTGCTCTAAGTGCAGACAAGGCTACTCAGTAGATACACATAGGAAGAGGAGCAGTCAGCCATGAGAAAGCTGGAGTTTATACAGAAGATGAATTAAAATAATTTCAGCTCCATCTCAGGTTTCAATCAGTTGTTTTACACAAATTGCTTTGGGAAACTTTTTCATCTTAAATGACTGTTCTGGAGAAGACAAGGAACAGCTAATACATCTCAAGTAAAGACATATGAAGTCCCGTGACAGCTCTTGTATTCATGTCACAGTGCATGACACATGGATAATTTGTGTGGAAGATCCTGCCTAGAAGCCAAAGGACAGAAGGGAAGACTCCCACTGATTTCATAGAGTCACAGAATCATGGAATGGTCTCAGTTGGAAGTGACCTTAAAGATCATCTTGTTCCAACCCTGCTGCCATGGGCAGGGACACCTCCCATTAGACCGAGTCGCTCAGAGTCCCCTCCAGCCGGGTCTTGAACACTCCCAGGGATGGGACATCCACAGCTTCTCTGGGCAACCTGTGCCAGGGCCTCACCACCCTCCCAGAAAACAATTTCTTTCTAAAATCCAATCAAAACTTGCCCTCCATCAGTTTAAAACCATTCCCTCCCATTCCATCACTACATGTCCTTGTCAAAAGTCCCTCTCCACCTTTTTCAACAGGACATTTAGCAAAAGATTAAACCACTTGACTGCAGCAGTAATGTTTAGATTCTTGATACTTACACATCAACACAATGGGATTGCCAAGAAGTCCACCCAATACTAGCCGGCTGACTTTGGCCCAATAAAATCCTGGCAATTCCTCCCTTGGCCATTCTGATCTACATAAAACAAGTCTGTTATTTCCTTTCCAAACATTTCACCTCATCCCAGCCACAGATCTTTGAGTTTGCTACACACTTACAGCAAAATGGCTGAGAGAGAGCAAGGACACACTTAGCAAGAGTATTGCAGGAAGAACATGAGTCCATGAGGATGGAAATTAGAGTAGATTTTTTTCCTCCCTTTTTCTGCTCTGGGATAGATAAATCCCTCTAATGCCCCAGCTCATGTATTATCAGAGATGATGACTGATTACATACCCACACATGAAATTAAACCACAGAATCAGAGAATTATCGAGTAGAAAAAGATCTCCAAGATCATCGAGACCTCCAAGATCATTTATCGAACACCACCACGTCAAGTAAACTCCAGCAATAAGTGCCACATCCAGTTGTTTCTTGAACTCCCAGAGGTGGTGACTCCACCACTTCCCTGGGCAGCCCATTCCAACTTTTAAATATTCCTTTAAGCGAAGAATTGCATGTCACATGTTGAAGTCACTGAAAGCAGCCAAGATGCAAGAGCACAAAGGGGCATCTTTGTGTTGAACTGGCATTTTTCTGATGCTCAGCTTATGGCAACCCTTGTCAAGGTTAGGAACCAGCCCAGCTGGTGCTGGCATTGCTGCTGTCCTGCAGGGCACCCATCCCATTGCAGGAGTGGGAGCAGGTGGTTCCACCCAACCTCCTCCATCAAAAGTTAAACTGTGGAAAATTCCCAAGTGCCAGATGATCTGCCATTAACCAATCAGTCATGTGTGCCCTTCTCTGACCAGCTGAACTAAGACCCATATGAGCTGTGCTGTTGACTAATGGAAAGTTAAGCCTCAAGGGCTCTGAAGGTTGGGCCACTGAACCTCAAAACCACTGTGTTTTGCCAGTTTGTCTGAGACACTTTGGGCTGTACAGAACATTGCTGATGGGCTTTTTTTTATTTTATTTTTAATCTTAATTTTAGCCAGAATGGCAGAGCAAGAGGATGGAAGAAATGTAGTAAGTGTATTTGAAATGGGCATGGAATTTTACACAGGGCAGAGCTCCCAAAAATAGCTACAAAACAGACTGCTTTAAAAAATTTGAAATGACAGATTTTATTGGTGTTAGGAGAATGATTTCTCAGGGCTGTATTTACTGTGGCAAGCCTGGAAGGAAGGGAACATGTGTTCCTACACAACAGAAAGGAGAGGATGTGCCATCACACAGCCAGGCAGCTCATGGGACCAGGCTGCTCCACCAAATATGCTTATCACAGTGGCACTGCAGTACTGGATGTTCAAATGCTTTTGTAGATATTGACCAAAGACTCTTGAAGATTTGCTCACGTCACAGGAGAGGAAGAGGAAAAGTGAAGACGCAGATTGGTTGCAATCTGCTTCTTCACTTGGTCACTGTGGGAAAAAAAATATCCATGTGTTCATGTGGTAAGGAAACTCTTTGGATAGACTTTCATGTTTCCTTGGGTCTGGTCTCATACCTAAGTTTCTGTAATATGGGAAAGGAATAAAAGGAAAAGTTTGCAGCAAAATGAGCTCAGCCAAGTTCCCAGTATCCTCATGCTGAAGCTCCTTTCACAGAGCTGCAAAGCAAGGAAACTGCAGGCTCTGAACGCCACCTCCAGCTCAGGCAAAACCTCACTGTGAGAAACAATAACCCCTGGCAGGGCTCCAAATGAATCATTATGTCTTTATGAGCCATTGTTTCCCATTGATGGACCTGCTCTCATTCACAAAAAGCTGCTTTTGTGGGGCAAAAGGAAAAAACACATTTGGAAACACAGAAGCGTGAGTGGTCAGGGCAGCATGGGAGCTGAAAATCCAGCTGTTATTTACCCCAGACAGCTTCATGGACAGCGTTGAAATGTCTGCATGGATAAATCCTCTTGCTGTCTTGCTTATGTCCCTTATACCAGTGAACTTTGCTGTGGAGTTTTCCCTTTGGAGCTGAAGTTTGGCCACAGCAGCTTTAGCAGTTCCTCTTGCTTTCTCCCCCACCAACACAAACCCCATTGATCACACAGCTCAAGCACTGCTCAAGGGTTTAAATGAAGACAAAAGAGGCTGAAATCTGCTCTGTTTCATCCCTCCATTGATCAGTTGGCCAAGTGACAAGACCACTGCCCACCTGGCTTGGGAGAGGGTGCTGGGGCTCAATTTGGATGTGCACCTGGTGACACCTTGAACCACTGGAGTTGTCCCTTGGACCCAGCCATGGCATGTGGAAGCCCATGCAATTAAAGAATAGCGACCAGAGGTGAAGCTAACACCTCTGAAATGGCATCTGCATGTAGGCAACAGACAGGGAACCCTCCTGACTTGTGCCTGAGTTTCTCTCTAGACTACCTGACTGTGTTGACTGGATGTCCAGTGGCTGGAGCAGGAATCTGGACACCCAGAGGACAGGAAAACACCAGACTTAGGAGTCTTCACACCAGACTGAATCCAGCTCTCTATGCTGTAATGTCCAGTGATGCCTGAGATGTTTTACTAAAATCTATACTTCTCACAGAGCTGGGAGATGAGGCACAAATCCTGCTGAAGACCTGTGAGCTCAGTGGCTTTTCAGCATCTCAGGTGGGACCAGCACCTCCATACCCACAGACTGAGTCCAGCCCCAAGCTTGTCTTCTCTGCTTTCTCCTCTAAGCCAAGCCAGGCTGGCCAATGCCATGAAATGCAGTGACATCCAGAGCTCAGGATGCCAGGCTGGGCTGGGGACCAGCCATGGGGACATGGCCACATTGTCCTGTGTGCCACTTCCAGCTCTGATGCCTCTCACAGCCCAGCCTGGCTCAGAAGAAGGGCACAGCAGGACGGCTGGGAAAGGGATGCTTTTTACAAATGCTGCTGAAGCAAAGAGCCCCCACTGTGCTCACAAGGATTCCTAGAGTGGTGTGTCTTCCTGTGTTGGGTGAGAGGAATTTTTTTGGCAGCATGAAGGGCTGAACTCTTGTTTGACTCCACATCTGCATGTTCACTTTTGGAGAGGCCTCTGCTATTTCTGCAATGATGCAGATTTGCCCGCCTACAGAAGTGTTTTGGAAACAGTTGTTGGAGCCCATTCTCCTCTCTCTCCCCAGGATACCTTGGATGTTCTTGTCTACAAAGACCAAAGCCAAGCTCCTGCAGGCTCCAATGGCCACCTTTGCTCCCAGCACTAGGAACTGCAGGAAATATTTTCTTCCATCCTCAAAGACTCCAGATATGTGCCAGGCTAAATCTCCACTGTCCCAGCTGCTCTGTGCTCCTCTACACAGCATGGGATTGGAAAGCTCATCAGCTCATCTAAGTACCTAAAACACTTGAAAGTTTGAAGCCTTATGAGTCTCACACAGCCTGGGGCCCTGTCCTGGAGGAAGAGGGAAGCTGGGGAAAGGAGCATCTCAATTGGAGCCATGAACAGCTGAATCCTAAAGGCAAGGAGCAGCCAAGTCCTCCCTGCAGGGCCTGGAGAGCTGCTGCTCAGCTTTGAAGAATAGAACATCCCACAGACTGCAGCCACCCAGCAGAAGACCTGTGGGACCCCATCCTCCTGGAAGATTTGGGAGCCTACAGCCTTCCTAGCTCCCACCTCAGGTTCATATGTCTAAAACTGTGGTCCTAAACCTCTCCTTCACCAGCTGCTCTGGAACTTGAAGTCCCCAGTGTATTTACAGGGGGCTTGCCAATATTTTTCACTGTGAGGCTGAAGACACCTTCTCGAGCCTAGAGGTACCTAAGTTTTCGGATCTGTTCTGCTCACCAGACCCAACTCAGCACTGAGTCTTGCTGAGATCAGTGGCAGTTCAGCCCAGGAGGCACCTCAGCACAACCAGCCCTGCAGAAGAGCACCAGAAGATGAAGAACATACTTATTAAAATATTTTTACACAAAAGCTTGGAAACTCACTCAAAATAGGGAGAGAACTCTTTTTTCTCCCTGCAAAGTCCCTCCTGTACACAGCTGGATTCAAATCCACATGACCCAACCCTCAGTTACCAAGATAAAATATTCAGGGATGAGAGCCTCGTATTCACAGCTGTAGGAATTTCCTGGTTTCCACCAAGACTCCCTGAAAAGACAGGGCACATTATTGTGCAGCTACCTACTCATGGAAGAGTCTCCCCTCTAATGAACATTGAGATTTTTTTTTAAAAAATAGAACCCTGAATATATTCCTCCAGAGTTAACAGAACAAGGACTGCAAGTCTCCAGCAAGGCTTTCTTATCTATGAGGAGTGACAGAGAAGAGCCCCCAAATCTCTGCCATCTCTGTTATCACCATCTACCCATCAAAGAAAATGTAATGAGAAGTGCACACTTTTCATTCAAGTTGGAGCTCTGAATCATGGCTTTCAAGTCCCTGCAGCCAGGTGCAATCTGTGTAGTGGCAGTAGATCTCATTTCCTGGACATCTCTGACAGCCTCAGTCAGGAAATGGCAATTTGCTTTCAATCCAAGACCTTTGTGACCATAAGACCTCCCTGAATACCCATTCGCACTCGCTAAAAACCCTGAAAGACTGTAAAAATCCTTGTCAGGTAAAGGAGAATTAATATTCCTGGGAGGTTATCACTAAAATGGGATTCCTGCCCAGGAATGATGGCTCTGTGGGCACAGCTCCACCTTGATGCTTTCTTCAGACCTAGCTGATCTGCTTTCCTCTGTTCAGGAGGTCCATTTGTAGTAAAAATCTATAAATAGTCTGATAGGTTGGGAGAAGAGATGAAAAAGGGCCAGTGCTGGGTCACTTAATGTATAGATGAAGACATGTTCACTTCATCTGTCATGTAAACCTCAACTGCTCAAGTTTATCATTCACTGCCAAAAATGCTATTACAGCAGCCTGAGATTTCAAAGACAGTTTTATTCCTGTTTGTGACTGACCTTTGGATGGATTTTTCAACTCGGAAAAAGAAAAAAAAGAACCACTTTCTATCTCTGAACTGGAGCTTAGAAAGCCTAACACATTTCTAAGTATAGATGTGGTGATTTACAAGGAACTCTTTTTCTGTTTTTTATAAGACTCTGTCTTTCTTCAGCTATGAACAGTGTATTGGTTCTGACAAGGACACCAGGAACCTTTAGAGTAGAATTATTTATGAGAGGGAGTGTGTGATCAAATGGATAAGGAACTGGACTTATTACTTGGCTCTGTCATGGATGTGCTGAACAACAAGAGCTTTCCCTTTCTGAGTCTCTTCTTCTCTGCAGTGATGGTACCTCAGAATAAAAAACTATTTTCTCACTACTGTTTTCCAAATAAACCAGTACAGCCCAATCACTCTGGCAGCACCAGATGATGCCTCCTTGTCAATAATCACTGCTCCCTGCAGGTTTTTTTGGCACAACCAAGTGTCCTCCAAACTAAATACATCAATGTCATCAGGTAGTTGGTGCTCTTTATGAGTCTGGTACCTGGATTCACACAGAGGAATTGCAGTGCCCGCTCCTAAGAGTTCACAATAAATCTTCTGTATCAAGGAACAGATGGTCTAATGATGGATGGCAGACCAGTTGTGTTTAGAGCTGGAAAAGTGATCCATGATCCAAAGAGAGCACAGGTTTAATTGTTTAATTACAGCTGGTCAGCAGCACTGGGGCAAATTCTATATTTATCTTACCTAAGGCTCTGAGATCCAATTGCTCAAGGTTTGCATCACACTACTCAACCAAAAACCTAAGAAAAAACTACCAGCATTTATGGCATGAAAGCCTTAGCCTGGAATTCTTGGAAGTTATATGATCATGCAAAGGCATCTGGCTTTGCTCATGGCCAAAAGAAACCCTAAACATAGGTGTGATTGATCTGCTGTGGATAATTTGGCATTAGGGATCGCACTTGCAGGTTCCATTTCCTGATGGTGTTCTCCAAATCCCTCACAAGTTTCAGACCTTTCCATGCCCCCCAAAAATGTCCACACACACTTTGGCTGCTCAGTGAGTGCACAGGGCTGGGGGAGGGAAATTCTTTATGTAGAATGTAATGAGGTAATGGACCAGGCAGCCCAGAGAAGCTGTGGATGCACTATCCCTGGAAGTGTTCATGGCCAGGTTGGAAGGAGCTCTGAGAAACCTGAGATAGTGGAAGGTGTCCCTGCCCATAGTAGGAGGTTAAAACCAGGTAGTCTCTAAAGTTCCTTCCTACACAAGCCACTCTAAGATTTCTATCATTTCTGTGTGAGGGTCAGCTCTTCAGTGTACCCATGCTCAGGCGATGAGCTACCCCCAGGATTACCTGGACTCCTAAGCTCTCTTCTTTCAGCGTGACCCCCTAAAACCTCCCGCCACTGCCTGCTCACATCACAAAAGTTCATCTCCAGCTCATCCTCACTCCTCTCCCTCCCCGACCCCTCCCCTCTCCCCTGAAGACATCCTTTTTACCAAAACGAGCCGTGGAGGCTCGAAAAGACACTGACGTCAACGTAAAAGTAAACCAAAGAGGTCTGGTTCCTGTATCACCCCCGCGCCGCGCTGAGCGCCGCGGAGCGAGCCCACGGCCACTCGGGCGAGGCATCCGGAGCGGGCTCAGGGCTCGGCAGCTGAGCGTCCTCATCCCGGCTGTGTGAGTACCGCCTGCGGCGGGATTCGGGCTGGGAGCAGCGGGGAGAGGGAGGGACATTCACCGGCTGCAGCTCGGGAAGGCAGCGTGCTCCGGTCCCGGCCGGGCTGAGAGTTTGGAGGCGTCCGGATGGAGATGGGAGTCCCTGCAAGCCGGGTGGGGAGCGGAGCACGTGGGTTTGGATGCGGGCTGGCTCCACGTGGGTGGGAACAGCACTGGAGAGGAAGGAGAGCGTTCTAAACCAGGTGCTGGAGGGATAAAGGAGGGTTGGGGAGCTCAGAGATGGTGCAAAGGAAAAGAGCATCTCGTCGAGGGAAATGTTGGGTTTTCTATGAACTGAATGGATCTATTTGGATGGTAAAGAGACTTGTGAGGGATTCTGCATGGAAACTCGGGCTTTCTATGAACTGAACTGATCTATTTGGATGGTAAAGAGCCTTTGAGGGATTCTGCATGAAAACTTGAGTATTTCTGGTAAACCTCCATATACGGATTACCTGTGTCAAGTCCAGCTACACACACACACACCTGTGCATCCCACAAGTGTCCCTCTATAGAGATGCAGAGCTACACACAGAGTTTATAGACTCAGGCCATGAAAAAGTGATCTGAGAGGGCTCAAAATGAGCTTTAAGGTTAAGAAGCAGAAAACTTTCCCCAGGGAAACGATACAGAAATGTCCTTACTCTGATTGCTGTGTGCGTGGGAGAAGTGGCCGGGCCGGAGCTGGGATGGCTGAAAGGGATGAATGGCCTCTCTAGGTCCATCAGCAAGTCTCTGCCAACTGGGACATGTCTGGCCACAAACAGCCCAGAGAGAGCATCTCCCAGTGTTTACACAGCCCGCACTCAGTGGCAGTGTGATGAATTGGCATCGTGGCTCTTCAGACTCATTTCAGCTGTGTTTTGGTGACAGGAGGCGCCTTTTCCTCTAACATTTCTCACATGCCAGGGCCAATTGCTCTTCTTCAGCAAAAAGCCAGCCCTTTTCCTAAAATGACAGCTCCTTCTGCAAAGCTAAAACTCCCCCATTCAGAAATAAAACAGTGGGCATACAAGTTTAATCCCTATTACTTGCGCGTGACGGTCCCAATTGAAAACCACCAGGGCAAATGCCTCTGTCATCCAGGATTAGATGCAATGCTGCACCTCAGCTCACTCTGTAAATCTCTCCCTGAGCAGGGGAAAGCTGGGCAGCCATGGAAAAAGGAGGCAGAAATGCCCACCACCTTCCTGTTATAGCATCTACCAGCATAAGTGAGGGCAGAAGCCTCCCGTGGCAGAAACCTATTCACTAAGAAATTTTCCATTTCCTTTGTGCACAGATATCTCTGCCAGCCCACAGTGAGAAGGAAAATCCCCATCTTCCCCCATCCTTTCTTACAAGGACACATGGCAACTTAGCAGTGCAATTGAGCAGCTACTTCATTAATCTATTTCAGGGCATTTTCCCTCACTCTGCTCAAGCCTCCTTCCCATATCCCCAGTGCATTGAGATAAAACACAGAGCCATTTCTTCCCTCCCCAAAGAGCCTAAAGGTACCAAAAGCACCCTAAAAATTCCTCTTCCCCTGTTTTTAAGCAGGCTGCAAAGGCCAAGGAAGGAATTGCTCATGAAACATCTCTCACAGCACGTCCTCCCCAAGGCAGAGCAAACAGAACAGAGGAGGCTGCTGAACACAGCAATAAATCCCACCAGGAGCACGTACAACACCACCACAGCTCTGCTCCCCCTCAAGTGCATCATGCCCTTGGGATGACGTGTTTCTCCCAGGGATGCAGGCTGTCCTGGCCCTACATCCCCTTTCAGAGGGGGAAGACCAAACCCTGCTCTCCAACTTGTCAGAGGGCTGCAGGATTTTGGCTGCCCACATTTGAACAGGATGGAGACAAGTAAAGGGGAATGTTTAGCAAGCAGGTGCTCAGCACATTCAGAGAAACCGCACCCATTAAGATGTGAGTCTTGATGTGCAAAATCAGAGATATCCAAATCCCTAAGCCCTTTTTAAAACGGGAGAAAAAATATTTCCCGTGGGAGTAACACTAAAATTGCAGATTTTTTGGACTTCATGTCCAGGTTGGATGGAGCTTTGAACAACCTGGTCTAGTGGAAGATGTCCCTGCCATCGCAGGGGCCTTGGAACTAGATGATCTTTCAGGTTTCTTCCAACCCAAACTATTCTGTGATTTCCCTTTCTACTCTGGGCTATTATAGCAGGTTTCTATAAATGTCCAGTCACCACGTTTAGGAGGAGGTGAGACTACTTATTACCTAAATGTTCATGTTAGTGAACATCCCATGACATCTGTGGTAAAATCCACAGCCCCTTCTGATAAATGTCTGCTGCTTTTTAGCCAGCTCATCTGTAAATGCTGTAAGGACCCTTCCTGCTCTCTCTTTTACCTCTCATCCATTTTTCATCCTTGTATTTTAATTTGTAGCTTTTAGCTGGACATTTTTTGCAGATCACAAATAGCTGAGCAAATCCCACTGACGGCTTAGCAGGGAAACACTTCCCATTCAGTAAATCCCAGAGAGGCACAGCAGAGTCCAGCAGAGCATGACAAAGTCCAGAGACAGAAGTAGTTGTGCTGAGGTGAAGGATGGATCAGAGGAATAGGAAAGCGAAGCCCAGAGCCAGAGCAGAGGATCAGTAAAGCTGAGGGGGTCAGATGGGATTAAGCTAAGCTGGCTGTGACAAGCGAAGAAATTATGTCACCCATCAGGATGACACTAACCAGGGACGCTGCTGTTCAAACTCAGTGTGATATTTACTGGGATCGATACACCATTAGTGTATAGACACAGAAGAACTGAATTCTTTATTACCTCTTACACATAATCCATAAAAGATGCACATCTCATCTATCACGGCCTGAGAAGCACCACTACAGCCATTACCACACAACAGAAAGGATGGCTTCTTCCATGCTGATCCACAAAGATTTACTGTCAAATGTCCCTTCCTCTTCATGGCTCCAGCCACCTTGTCCACAAACACCTGCCAAAGAGATGGGGCTCTGGGAATGCCTCTAAGGCTGAAAATGTAGGCTATGGCTTCCAGTGTGTGGTCCAGCAGGCAGCTTCCCACCCTTGAATGCACTGAATTTGTCACTCTGTTTATGGGACACCTAGAGAGATGGATTTGGGCCACTTTGCGGAGCTGTCCCACAGTGAGGCTATCACAAGTCGTCTTTGGCCTCATGGACAAAAGCAGGGCTGCCTGTGGAGGTTTGCTAAAATTTCATTTCATTCAGAGCTACAAACAGCTGCAAAGACCCACATCAGAATAGGTTGTTTGCTGCAGGAAGGCATGAGCAAGGTGAAATGGCACTGAGCTCCGAGCACACTGACCCACAGAGAGACCAGCACAGGCATTTGTAACCCACCAGGGTCCTCTCAGAGTGCTGAACTCAGATGCAGTGAAGTGGGTACAGCAGGAAAGGGCACCGAGACAGCCTCAGCAGGACAACCTGCTTCTTGCATGATATGAAGGTTTCTAGCACGCAAATACAGAGGACAGGAGATTTCTAGAGGTCACACACCTCCACCACTCAGTTGTGCAACCAGCCTCTCCTCTCAGGGGGATGTGTGATCACCCTCTCGCTGGTCTGGCCACTTTCCAGCAGCTGATCCAGAGCAGTGCAAAGTGAACAGGCAGAGCACACCTTTTCCTGCTCCCATCCCAGTCTAACTGGTCATTATCCATCTCAACAGAGAGGACAATGCATTATTAGCCTTATCAGAATCAGAGAATCACTGAAAAGTCTGGGTTGGAAAGGACCTTCAAGATCACTTAATTCCAACCCTGCTGCCATGGGCAGAGGCACCTTTCACTATCTCAGGTTGCTCCAAGCCCCCATCCAACCTGGCCTTGAACACTTCAAGGGATGGGGAATCCAGAACTTCTCTGGGCGACCTGGTTCAAACTCTCTTCATCTTCACAGTAAAGAATTTCTTCCTCATATCTAATCTAAATCTATCCTAGTTTAAAACCATTCTCCCTTGTCCTGTCAGTATCTCATTGTTCAAAAAAGCGTCCAATTACAGAACAGCTCAGGTTGGAAGGGGTCTTATGCAAGGTACTCAGCCAGATGCAATTTTACCTTTATTCCTAAAATCTTTTTCTGGCAGGATAGAGATAGAAAGCTGAATTGTCACGCTGAGTTTCACCTGCTTGGCACTCACAGAGCTGCAATTCCTCGGCAGCCAGGCTGGCTCCTTTTGCCTGGGTTGAATATGCCAAGCAATACATCTCTGAGAAAAATCCAGGCTGCCAAGCTGTGTTATGCTGTCTCCAGCTACCAATTATGCAGATAAATTGATTGTCATTAGAGTGATAAAGCAGCACAACAAATAAACTTTCAGGAACCAAGCAGCCCATTTTTCACACATCAACTTCGAGGCTTCCCATTGCTTTGATCAAACTCACAGAAAATTTTCTGCTGGCTGTGGTGGTGTTAGAGACTGACACTTGTGGAGGCTGAAGCAAACCAGCAAGACATTTAAAACACACTAATTACTCCACATTTGTGCACTGTTGTGCAAGGCAGGTTGATCAGATGCTTTTTTGAAGGGGCCACCATAAAACTCACTCCGACCAGCAGCCGCCTCAGAGGATACCCAGGACTGAAATAGCAAGGGGCAAACGTCAGGAATCAGAGTCACTGGCAGGAGAGGGAAAGGAAGAGGAGACGTGCTGCCTCTGTCCCCTGCCTAGATTAGATATGTCTCATACCAGGACTGTTCATCTCCTACTCACAACAGTATCAAGTTCACCCAGAGAATCAGAGCTGCTAAGACACTGGCATTAATAATTCCCAACTGTATTAGTCTTTGTGAGCAGCTTACCTAAGGAAGTGTAAGATTATTTTAAACACTCTGATTTATTAATACACCCGGGATGGCTCAAGCCGCTGGTTCTTGCCCAAGGGAGTTCAGCAGTGGAGCTCAGCATCTTGACTCACAGTATTGGGACTGATGTATGACTAGCTATGATCAGACAGCATATCTAAAAATACAGAGCCTGCAGTTTATTTTTCTTGGAAAATAGAAAGACACCCAAAGAAGCAGAGCCGAGTTTAGCAACCACAGCAGGCTGGATTTTTGCTTTAAAGAAGCCAGCAGAAATTGCCCAAAAGTAAGTGCCATCTTATGTTTTGTTACAGCCATGGGATCAACCTGTGGCTTCAGCACCATGGGGGGGAACCTCTGGCTGCTGCTGTGGCTCTGAATTACACAGGACAGGAATGCTGACTGCACATCCCTGCTCTAGGAGACACAGCAATAGGATTCCTCTTACCCAAAGGAGCCTCTACACTGAGACCACCACAAACTGGGCTGGTCATCAGTCCAGACTGGTATTAATGAACTAAACCCTGCGAGATGAACCCACCTTGCACCATTCCCAGGGAAGCTGCCAGATATCTCCACAGCTTTTATCAGGTTTGCCTTCTATTGTCTCTTCTGTAGGTTAAAGAAGCCAAATTCTGCTGGTCTGCCCTGATGGGTCTCATTTGCTGGCCCTCAGGTCATTCCTACTGGTTTGGTTTAAATTTTTCCAAGGCAGAAACACATCCTCATTTCATTAGTCAATTTAACACTAATCATTTCCTGTAATAGGGCTTTTGTAGAAAATAATCCCTCCAGGTGACATGAAAAGCATATCAAAGAGCACCTTGCAGCACTCTCAACATAACAAAGACTGAAGCTATCAGTACCAAGATGAAATTATGGAAAGGAATGATTCAGCAGTGACATGTTGAGCTTTTGCTCCTGATAAAAAATGTGCTTTCAGACCTTAAACACAAACTGGAATAGGGCCTTGGTCTTCCCTCCATCATGCCATCCACTGCCCACAGCTCAGTGAGTTCAAGAGCAAGGACAATCTGGTGCTGTCTATAATCACATCCCAGACAGAGAAAATATCCCCTTGGATTTCTGAACCATCATGTTTCCACGTGACTCAGGGTTCTCTCTGTTCCAGGTGGGAGACAAAAGGGTCCCAGAGCAAAACACCCCACCACCCAAACAGTGCCAGCTGGATTCTGCTGCCAACCACCCTGTTCCATTTTTTTTTTTCAGGAGAAAATTCATTATTTTGGCATTGAGATTGCCAGTAAATCACACATGTGATTCCATCCTTCCCTTCCAGAAAATTTCCCAAAGCTCTTCTGCACATTGTGCTTAAAGGGATGGTTTCAACCATAAGGAAACTGAAGCACCTCCCCAGAAAATGGTTTTTCTTTTCCCAGTGAGGTCCCTCACATTGAACTTGCTGCAAGGACAGGATCTGTAATTCTAAACAGCTGAGAACACAAAGAAATACACCCTCTCAAAATAAAAGGAAAAAAAATCAGCACATGTACCAGCTTCTTCCAGAGGCAGCAATTTTAGGAATCACTTGTAAGCAGGCAGCAGGGTGGTTGCTGGGGATTTTTTCTTCCCAAATGGGGCCCTTTCTTTTCTTCCTGTTCCTATAGGACTTTTCATCACTGTGGCATTTCCTATGATAATCCCCCAGATTTATGCTGCCCTGTTCCAGATCAGAGCATTGCTGAGCTCTGTGCACGTCTAACAAAAGGCAGCCGTGCCCTGAGCCCTCCCAAATCTCTCCAAACCAGGCAAACAAAAGTAATGGGAGAGGAGGATTAACATGTTTGCAGAGAGAGGCAGGGAGAGGATGTCTTTCTCTAAAGCCTTTTTTTTTAGGTTTGTGGGTCCAAATACCAGATCTTCTGAGTTGCAGGTGTCTTTCCTTCTGGGCTAGGTTACTTATATAGCAAAAAAACCCAGAAGTTGAAAGATGGCCCTGGGAGCATCCCACTGCCCTTTTCCAAGTTTGGGGTCACTGCTAAATCAGAGCAGGTGGAGACACCAGACTGATTCCCAAAAGTCCCCAGCACTTCCTTGCTGTGGGTTTTCAAATACTCCTCAGTCTTCTGCATCCTCACAGGGCACAGCAAATCTTGAGTTCAAGGTTTTCTGGCCCAGCCCGGCCACAAACACAGGAGCAGAGTGCTGAGAGCTCCCTGGGGGCTCTTCAACCACCCAGGACCAACCATCCTGCCAATTCCTGCTTTGCAGCCTTCAAACCAGAGCTGGGCAAGAGCCACTCCACCCAGTCCTGACCTCCCAGGGCATGGTGCCCAAACAATGCCAAAGCCCAAATCTTGTGTAGCTTTCCCCTTCAAGAACCAGTGTCTCTGTGTGCCAGTGACAAACAAAACCAATAGGAAGTACTTTGCTGAGAATGGGAAGAGTTCTGCAGTGAGGTTGTGAAACTTGGCATTGAGTTCTTGGCAATTAGCTTCTGCACCTTTGAAAAAAATAGAAAGGAAAAAAAAAAAAGACAAGAGGTGACTGCTGGCCAGACCTTGGTCGTGGGGCCAGAAAGGGCAGAGCAAGACCCTGAAAACGATCCCGGTGAGGTTTGGATCAGAAGTGGCAGCTGAGACACGACATGGTTTGTTGTGTGGCCAAAGAGTCCTGGTGGCTCACTTTGCTGGTGCCTTGACTGAGGAACCTTGTCAGAGCCCTCACGGTTGTGAGACCTGTGATAAACTGGGCAGACTGGGATGCAGAGAGGGATCCTGGCTCACCCCCACAGGGTACATTTATAACGGGTTAGGGAACATCCAACTTCACACCCCTTGTTATGCAAGAACTGGAGACAGGCAGGACCAATGTGCTCCAAGCCAGTCACTCAGGAAAGACTTCAGGGCTGCCCAGAGGAGCTCTTTGTGCCCTGCAGACATCTTCATTTTTCTTTCAGCTCAACAGATCCATCAGCAAAAATGCCACGGCCTGGGGAGAAAAGCGGAGGGGGACCTAATGGTCAGCAAAGTCAATTCCCAAATATGTGGCAGGCAGGCAGGAAACTGCCTCCTACACACTTCCTGCCCCATGCCCAACTCATCCAACAGGAGCAATGGCCACCATTTTAGGGCACCACTTGTCTTTCCCTGTCCCTCATCAAGCAGATGAATTGAAGCTGGATCCCATCAGCAGAGGCCCCATATGGTGAGAGTCTGATCTCCCCCCTTGCACAAAAACACAGATGGGGAGGCTGTTCAGAGGCAGGAGTGCAAAACTAAGGTGGCCTCTGGTCCTTGCAGTCCTCTGAGGACAGCAAGTGACAGCCCAGCCTGTGTTCCTGAGCAGTTGGCAGAGGACACAGACAGTGCCCTGCAGAGCTGCTGACGTCAGGCAGGTACAGCTGCCTCTGGACCCTGCTGAGGTGCCTTCACAGAGCCAGCTGGACCATCTTTTGTGGCTCTCCACAGTCCCTGCCCATGCTGACAGTCAGGTAAAAAGCCCTAGGGGTACTCAATATCACTGGGGGAGCAATCCAAGCCCTCCTTCTTCAGGAATAAGTAGTGCACTTTTCTTTGTCTATTTGGTGTTTCTATCCCAGCACTGCAGGAAAGAGACAAAGGTTGTCCCTTGAAACAGATTCTGTCTAAGAATCCGTAGAGAGAGCTCTGATCTTTTCCTCCAGTCCTTCCAGCTACACCTTAGGCATGACCAGCATGAATGTCTCAGGGTCCAGGTCCCAAGGCAGTTCCAGGGTATCCCAGATGTCCCAGCATGACACACCTGGGTCACCAAGAGAACAGCAAAGAATGACCTCTCAATAGCCCAGCAGGTGAAGCCACACATTGCTCTATTTGGCTCCAAATGAG
This sequence comes from Petroica traversi, assembly GCA_025920805.1. Lineage (NCBI taxonomy): Eukaryota > Metazoa > Chordata > Aves > Passeriformes > Petroicidae > Petroica > Petroica traversi. The sequence goes on from JAHLSL010000011.1 coordinate 2,544,731, forward strand.
CAAGGCAGGATACAGATGGCAGCCCCAACCTTCTAGGTTCTTTCAACTTTACTTCCCTTGGATTCTATCAAAAGCACCAGAAAAACCCTGGATCTGCTTTCAGGATCCATGCATTTGCCATGCTACCACTTCCAAAAAGCAGCAGCTCAGGAGCCACCAAAGTGGAGTGTGTTCCCACAGTGCTGTCCAAAGGATCACACACGTCACTTCCTTACAGTAAGGAAGTGTGGTGGGATTGAAGAACACCTGGCCAAGGAGGAAAGTTTCTACACATTTGGGGACAGCCCTGATGCCCACATATTTCCTGCTAAATCAAAGATGACTCCTGGAGGGTGGTCTGGTGCAGCAATTTCTCCAACGTTGGTCCACCTGTGAGAACCTACACAGTTCTCTGGGTCAGTTCTGATTTACAACATCCCACAATATCCCTGGAGAGTGTGGACAATCAAGATTTTAGGGCTCATGGGCAGTGCACATCATAGAGACATACATGAATGTTTTTAAGGCCTGAGGATCTTCCAGGGTAGATTTACCAGAGGGAAGAGAATTTGGAGAGGTTAAAATTGATGTCAACTCTCCTCAATGCCATTAACCTTATCTGCCATGGCAAAATGTTACTCACCTGCTGAGCTCACATCGTGTCTTCTCCATCAAGCCTGCAGCTAAAAAGAGGTTTTACAGACAGGACAGTAAAGGTCCCACCCTTCAGTGACCTCCATGCAGTGAGGATCCCACTCTTTGGTGACCTCCACACAGTCATGACCATAAGTAAAGGCTCTTCACTTTCCTGAAATCTCTTATGTCTATGTCCTTACCTTCTTGGGTAAGAATTCTCCTTCACTGCTGAAGAAAATAATTCATTTGTGAGGATCTGTTCAGTATAATAGAGCCTAAATTCAGATTCCTAAAAAACACAGGCATGTTCAGACACTGGATTCTGGTTTGGTGCTTCCAGAGTTGGTCGAGACACCTTGTAAGCTGATCTGTCCATGTGCCTTGAGCCTGTCTCAACTCTGTTAAAGTTCAGTATGCAGTTCCCAATCTCAATTTCTTCTCCCACAGCAGAGGATCAAAGGATGCTCAATTCCTCTTTTTGAATAGGACTGGAAGAATACACCCTACTCCTGACAAAAATGGGACACATCTCCCTGGAAGGATGTGTGGTATCAGCTTTCTCTCCACTTTCTTCAAGAGCTGTCTGGCCTCCTGCTTTTCTGTACTGTGCCACAGAAGACTTTTAACCAGAGCTCTGTTTTACATGGGAAGGTTAAGAGATTGCTAGGAATTATCATAGGCTAGTAGCATCCTTCCCTTACATAATTATTAGTCCTCTTAAGTGTTGATTTTTACTGAGACAATACCTTCTTGCACCTACAATCTCACTCCACTATTTAACATTGTTGTATATTCAATGAACAAGCTTGAAAATTTTCCAGTTACTAAAGTCTGCTTTTTTTTTCTGCCTTTCTCGCTCTCTCTGGGAGATAAATGACTGAAAATCAAGAGATGATAGAAGCTCTTCATTTGTCAGCTACAGTTGCAACTCCTCCTGAAGTCGAGTGTGGGAACGGGGTCTGGGACAAAGCGTGGCCCTGAGCCCGGATGTGCCTTCTCCACCTTAACAGCAGCATCTGCTTCCCAATATGGCATGTTCTGCACTATCTCAGGCACAACTTGAAACTTTGCAGCTGTTGCCACTCAGAGCCTAGCTCTAAATCCAGCGAGGAGGGAGAGGCTGGGATAGTGGGGGAGTGCAGGGCACTGATTATCCAGTGCACAGGGATGGGAACGCAGCTCTCATCTATCACATGGAAGCATAAAACCAAACCAGTCCTCACTTAGGAAGGGCCAGGCAGATCCAGTGCAGGTACCAATAGCTCATCCTGGAGAAAAGTGTTCTCTTTCTTACAGTCTCAAATTTGTAACTCCAGAGAGCCATTCTTTAAATATAAAAATTTTGTTGACAGCTGGGGGAAACCTAAGCATTTGCCACCATAGACATTGAGAATGATAGAATCATAGAATTCCAGAATGGTCTGGGTTGGAAGAGACATTAAAAACCACCTAGTTCCAACCCCCTGCCATGGCAGAGACACCTTCTACTATCTCAGGTTGCTCCAAGTCCCATCCAGCCTGGCCTTGAACTCTTCCAGGGATAGGACAGCCACAGCTTCTCTGGAAAACCTGTTCCAGTTCCTTGATAAGGTCCAAGATCACCCACCCTGCCCAATATAAGACCATAGGTTGGTTTCTTCTCTATTCTTACCCCTGTTGAACTTCCAGGATGGAGGGAACTGAAGCCAAGAGGATCACCCAGACAGGGCTCATGGAGACTTTCCAATCACAGTTTCTTCCCAAGGCTAAGGAAGTGGGAAACGAATCAAAGTTCAGGCACATGCCTGAGCTGGAGGTCAGTTGTGGAAGCCTGGATGCCTGAATCAGGGGGCTCATAAAGCCAAGGAGGATGTTCCTGGAACTGGGGAAACAATCTGCCCCTCGATGTGAGGAAACTCAAAATAGAAAATCAATAACATAACCAGACAAAAAGGATCAGCTCAGTCTTCCTGGGAAAGATCCAAGGGTGAAAAAGTAATTCCAGAAAATGAGGTCAACCTTCTCTAATAACCATAGCTACTGTTTGTGCTCCAGTGAGACATGCATGTGTGGAGTTTACCTCTCCTCTATTTATGGATTTGGCCTCTTGACCTGGAATTCAATGCCTCTCAGTTGATCCTGTCGTGTTGTGACAGGCCATATCCTGCATGTTTATTGCATTGGCACCAGAGCTGTCTTTATCTAAAGTGTGATGCAGGCCAGGGCTGATACTTAAATCCAGCATCCATCCTCTCTGTATTTCTAAACAACCAAATTTGATGCAAGATTTCACTTTTTTTCTGCCTTTTCTCCCAAGAGAAATCTCTAAAACTACTGAAGACCTTCTGGGAAGGTTTTCAGTAAACCCCAAAAAAGATGGGGTTTTAGTACTCAGTTTAGAGCAAGAAGTGCGACTTGAGATGGGACTTGGGGGATTTTGAATCCTTAGAGTACCAATCGGTAGAGATGTCTTGAAAGCTGCTCTGGTCGTGTGATTTGAACTTGTCTCAATAATGGGATAATTCGTTATGCTTTGTCCAATGTCAGTCTCTTCTCATGTAGCCAAGGGTGTAGAGATACTTAAATCCCCACTCTGAGAGAGACCCGACATCCACGATAACTCTGCCATCAATAGGAAAGAGCTGTATGAGGATGGAGGAATATGTTGAAGAGCTCCTTGGTGGAGCCTCAGACTCTCCATTGCCACCCACACTCTGTCATCTCAGCACTGGATAGAGCTCATCATCACCTCTCCCAAATGACTGCAGGCAGCACCACCAAAGTGTGCAGGGTCACCCTTTGGTGCCCTGTGCCAGGGGTTTTCTCCGGGTCTGGCAGCTGGGTTGGTTCAAAGCACATCACAGGCTTTGTGGCATTTGGTTCAGCACCTTCCTGCAACTGCCAGGGATGCTTCTCTCTAATCCCAGTTCACATCAGGAAGATGAAAAGACGGGTATTTTTCCTCATGTCACACATGCTGGTGGCACTGCAGTGGCCTTGGCCTGGCGAGTTCCCAGGAGATTTTGCTCCCACAGAGACACAGGAAAATTGACCTGGGGGCAGCAATATCAGTTTTAGTTTACTAGAGATGTTCAGGCATTAGCACCATGAGTACGGCTGGAGCCCTCTTTAGCATTTACAAGCACTTCATAAATTTCAGAGAGATTTAGGGCAAGGAGCCAGATGTTTGGGGAGAAATTCTGAACGCTACAGACAAGTGGAAATATTTTTTTTTTGGTAGTGTATATTTTTTCCCATTAGTTGCAAGGCTATATTTAGAAGAGAGGGGGGGAGAGAGGGAGAGAACGCAAGAGAGAGATTAGGCATTTCTTCATATTCTGTAGTCACTCCAGTTGTTCTGCTTGTAGGAACAGATGTCTCTTTCCTGGGCTGATAGAAGTCAGGTCCACAAGGAAATTTTCTTACCAGCAGCTCCTCTAACATAGAAGGGAGATCGGGCCAGAGGTAAGTCAGTCCGTCGTGCAGGAAAACACTGCAGGGACCATTGCAGGGAATGCTTTGGGATATTGGTCAGGGAGAAAGAGGGGGCATGGGATCAGAGACAGTGGGGGGCCAGGAAGGATTTGTTGGATATTGGAATCCAAGTCCTGGCTATTGCAGCAGGGAACCCTGGCAGAGGTGGCAGTGAAAAGGGTCCTGCACTGAACACGTGGATGAGCAGCTTAGGAGGTCTCTGGCTCTGCTCATGCAGCAGGTGTGGAAATCCTTTGGGATTTCCTGACCCAAAAAGCCAGGCTGTGCCAGCAACTGTGAGGGGCTACAAGGAGCTTCTCCCTTGTGAGCTTATTTGCTCTTGGGTTTTGGGGCAGTGCAACAATATTTGGTTTTTCTTCAAGGAGATGGGGAGTGATGGGGAGTGTGCAAATTGCTGGCTTTCCCTTCTTGAAAAGTACTGTGCCTGCTGCTCTGAAGAGGGGGGTGATGTCGTTTGTGTATTTGTACTCCCAGGCATAATTAAATTTTGGTGAAATGCATTCAACAAAGTTGTGGAAGTCAGGAGAAAAGATGATGTACTGCCTGGAACGGGGTCAGCAGCAAGTGGGGATGTTTTACCTGTTTGGCTACACAGCAGGGTGCAAGCTCAGCTCTAGGAAAGGTGCTGTCTTCCCTGTGTGAACCCACCTGTCGGGTCAGTAAAAGGAGAAAGCAGATCCTTTCCAAGGTCCTTAGCAGACCCCTTCAGAAATGCTCCCTGCTTTCATAGCAACACACTCCCCAACAACACCAAGAATTTCCAGGTTAACCTGGTGAACCTAAAATTTGCAAAATCCTGAAGGCACTGTGGGGTCTACACAGCACTGTCATTTGTGATTTGTTAAGGAAACCACAGAAACCAGTCTCCCAAAGGGTTAAGACCTGGCTCTCCATCCTGGGATGCCTCAAAAACTGTCTGCTCCCTAACTGGGTCTCTCACCTTGCTCCATTCCCCTTTCCAAGCCCACACGTGGCTCCGTGACTCAGTTTCTCCCTGCAGCCAAGAGAGCAGCACAGCTTGGAGTGAGTGCTGGGAGGCAGAGCTGGCACACCTGACCCCTCTGCGTTGCCCCTTCATCGCTGCCTTCACTGGTGCCACCTCCATCCCCTGTGTTCCCTGGGGTGTGAGCATTGTTTCACCAGTCCTGCATTCCCTGGCTGTGCAGGAGCCCAGGTATCCCCCAAGAGCAGAACTCTGCTGTTGCTTTTCTTTTCCTGCCCTTCTCAGCTTCTTGCCAAAGGACACAGCAAGCAGAAAGAGCAGAAAGTGCTCAAAGGGTGATAAATTTGCAATAAAAATTTCTTTCTCAAAAGCAAGCAGCAATGCACAGGCCAGATATTGTTTTTGCACTTGCCTGTGAAGTTCCTGCATGTGCCTATATGGTAATTTTCACTGCAATGTTCTCCTTCGCACATAGCCACAATAGCTGTTATTCCAAACTGACGTTTCCAGCACTTTGTCTTAGGCACCCTGGAAACGCTCAATGGATTACTGTAATCCCTATAAAATCAAATGCATTTCTCTTTTACTGTTACAACCTCCCAAGAAGACAGGCTCAAATCCATCTTTACTGGCTGGACCCATAAGAATCTAAATCCATGTTTTGTTTAAGATGTAACTTTTTTTTAAAAAAATGTTAATCACCTTGGAAAAAGTTTCCACAAAAATGTGATTTCCCCTCACATGTAACGGTCCACAAGGGACAGAGAGGGATACACTCAGGACGTCATGCTCTGATTTCTCTGAAAGTAACAGAGCTGGAAACATACAGCACCTACTGCAGAGATGTCACTCCGTGCTCCCTCGTGACAGATGGCACTTGGTACGAGCCCTGACAGGGTATGAGATACTGGTCTTTTCAATGCTAGCAGCATGATTTATAGAGCATTCACCAAGGCACTTAGCATTTCTCTCACTCCAAGGCCAAGATCTGGTAACACAGAAAAAAAAGGACATGAAAAATACAGTAGTATCCATAAAGCCTTGTAGACATCCAAATTTTCAGGAGGAACTTTTCTACATAGTGTGTTATCAACAAGCAAAAACAGGCAAACCCCTTTGATAAGTGCCTTTATTATAGGTGACCAGCACTAGCAAGCCTCATCAGAGATGTGCTGGGGGACCTCTAGGTGCCCACCACTGCTGGGTGGATATTTGTAGGTCTGGAGAGACAAAGTATGTACAATCCCACATCTCTTTTTGCTTACACATGCACATCTGGACTCTTTCTTTCAAAGGCTGAGGCATTGCTGCTGCAAATGGCTGTAGAGGAGATATAAATTCATAAGAAATATGCCAATATGTGAGTTTCCTCCTCTGTGTATCTTTGGGAGCTTCATTTCCATTTTTTCATGCATGCTCAGGACAAAGACTGAGGGTGAACCATGCAGACCTTTCCAAGTTTTAAATAGATTGTCTCTGGGGTGTCCAGGACTGTGATCTGTCACCTGGTTTTAAGCAGCAGGTTCAAGCCTGGATGCAGAGAGTTGGCATTTGGTCTAAGCCAAGTGGCATCGATCCCATCTGGGTCACTTTGCTCCATGGAGAAGAGGAATGCACTTTGGAGAGTTGTGCTCTCCCTCTTCTAACTGGCAGTGATCCCTCATGGCCTAGGGTGACCTGCTGGACTAAATCATTGCTTGGGCACCCACAGACTGCTGCTCGTCCCAAAATGAGCCCTGAATTTGGGTCCCTCACCCTCAAAGTGATTTTGGCCTTGGGCCCATGGAGAGCACAGGATCCATCCGTGTGTGCACACAGCGTTGAACTCAGTGTGGTGGGTGGAGCTCAGATCACAGCCCAAAGCAGTATCCATTGCCCATCCACAGCAGGGCCTCGGAGAAGAAAGAGCACAAAGAGGCAAATTTGGCATCTCAGGCAGGAGGCAAAAAGCTCAGCAACACATCAGCAACACCAGCCCAACAACCAGCATCACATCAGCCTCCACATGTCCTCAGTCTGTGACTGCTTACAGGTCTTGATGGATTTACCCCTATGCCTGAGAGTGGACATACCAGTTTTCCTCTGGCCAGATGGTGAAACCAGATTCTCGTGGCCAACACTAGAGACTCAAAAGTCAGTGTGAGGGCTTAATCTCTCTTGGCCTTGAGAGGAAGCTGTATGAGGAGCAGGTGAGGTCACTTGGTCTGTTCAGCCTGGAAGAGACTGAGGGGAGGCCTCATCACAGTTACAACTTCCTTGTGAGAGGAGGAGCAGGCACTGATCTTTTCTTTGTGGTGACCGATGACAGGATCAGAGGAAATGGCCTGAAGTGGTGTCCAGGGGGCTTAAACTGGATATTAGGAAAAGGTTCTTCACTCAGAGGGTATTTGGGCACTGGAACAGGCTCCCTGGGAAGTGGTCACAGTACCAAGCCTGACAGCTCAAGAAGCATTTGGACAACTCTCTTGGATACATGGTGTGATTCTTGGGGATGGCCCTGTGCAGGGCAAGGAGTTGGACTCAATGATCCTTGTAGGTCCCTTCCAGTTCAGGATATTCTATGATTCTGTCATTCCAGAGAAAAGCTGTAATACAGCACATGGCCATTCAAACCACCAGAGAAAGTAGGAATTGCTGGCCATCCCACTCTTCATGACACATGGGCAAGCAGGCCATGGCTGAATAGTGCCAACACCCAGCAATTAGCTATCATTTGTCCCAGGCAGGCTGGTTCTCCCATGGTTTGGCATAAATCTGAAATTATTTCTCTTCAGGAAAACAACGAGAAGCAGGCAATACTCTCTTTTTCTCACAGAAACTATCCAGCCTTGTTTGCTGTGTTTCAATGCCAAAGCAATTGAATTTGCAGGGGCTAAGACTTAAATGAAAGGATGTGTGGTAGGGAGCGTTAACAAATGCCTTGCAGGTTCACATTAGAGGAAACAAGGATCACTCTCGGTGCCTGTTTGTGTGGTTGTCAGCTCCGATTTCCTCCATCCTCCTAATGTTTTTCAATCTGCTGGCTAATTTCAACCAGAATTTGGCAGAAGGGAAAGATCACCTCAATTTTCAGGAAATTAGGCAGCAAAGAAAGGAGAAAGTCAAACAAGTGTTGGAGCCAAGAGAAGAGCTGGAATGTGAATGCTCATTAAGGCAGCCAAGTGTCCACATGGGAAAAAGCTATAATAAGCATCTCAAGCAGGGCAAAGCATTCCCCCAGCCCTACAAGACACTGCGAGACATGAGACTGCAAGAAAGCAGGTGTCATTTAATCTGACACTCATAAAACTAAGTGTTTTCTGTCTCTCAAGTCCATTTTATGTCCATGGCATTGGCGGGGAAGGAATAATCCAACTCTGGCTATTTCCAGCTGCAATTCCCCAGCAGGTGGGTGTTTCACACACTTGGTCCGGCCACTCTCAGACCTGGAGGTTTATAGGAAGACCTCAATGCCCAGGAATCAAGTGAGAGCAAAGATCTGCCCACAAGAATGGGATTTTACCTGCACTGAGAATAGTCCCATTTCTGTTTCAGCATGGAACCTGTCTCCCCCTGGACATTAGCTCCCTTCTCACAGCCCAAGGGCCAGACGGGCACCAACTTTTTCCTTTCAGCAGCTGGATTCACTCCCTTTCTCTCCCTTTCTCACTCTGTCAGCAGACCCACCCTCCCCAGGCTCAGCACGAGACACACAGAACAAGCTCTACCACGTATAGGGCAAGGTCAACATGCACAAAAACACCATATTTGGCCAGTTTGAGCCAGAGTTGAGTGAGAGCTTGCCAGAAGGAGAATCATACAATTTAAATTGAAAGAGAGTGAGTTTAACCCTTCATTTATAAATATGATGATAAATCACCCGAGGAATTTTAAACACGAGAAGGCAACTTTAAACACACACTGCTGCCACCCCAGGCAGCAGAATAACACCAGCAGGCAGGACAGGGTGCGGGGGACAGGGGGGATGATAGAGGAGCCAGGTTGCCAGATCAGATGTTGCAGTTCAGGACAGGGAGATGAGAAAAGCTGAAGCTGTTTATACTAAATTACACTCGTGCTTGTTAACGTCCTTTTCAACTTTCCGCTCCCAGTGTGTGGCTCTGGTGTTCTCTGGGTCTGCACACAGAGATCTTTTCTGCACACCAATAAATAACCCTTTTGGCGAGCAGTTAGGCTCAGTTGTCTGACCTGCCTTTTCTTTTGTACCCCATTACTTGAGTTGCTGAGCCAGATCCAAAAGTCCCCTGGGCTAAGGAAGTGAACCCCATTAACTTCAGCAAGTGCAGGGTGATGTTTAAGGCTGTCACCAAGTAAAGAGTTTGGTGAAATGGAATATGGGATGGTCAAGGATCTCCTCCTGGAGCAGACGTAGCACTGAGCTGCCCATGCTAAGTTAACAAAGGTGATGCCAAGCAGTGAGTGAGTGAGGGAAGAGGCTGCAGGACCTGATTTCAGCACAGTGACCATCTGTTTCCTATTTGGCCCAAGAATTATGGAATTGGTTGCGTCACACAACAATGAGAAATTATTTCAGAGCAAGTCCCCCTCTTCCAGTGCTGAGCAGGGACCTTTATCAGAACGAGGGAAAGCAGGTCAACCTCCAGTCTCTGTCCCTCCCTTTATCCCATTTCTACCCAGATGCCTGCTGTACTTTTAAGGAAATGCTACCCACAGTCTCCCAGACAGACAGACAAAATCCAGCCTGAGAGGTATAATATAACAGAATAGGCCAACTGGCACAGTCAGACAGCACTCGGAAGGATGCGTGTTTACCCATCTTGGGCTTTGCAGACTGCCAGCTCCAAGAAACAGAGATTGCATGGAAATCTGGGGGGCTGAGAGTTCAGTTAGGTATGAAGTAGGCTGAGCTCCAAGCTCTTTGAAGATTTTAGGAAGGGGGTTAACCCAAACTCCATTTGCTCTGTACGTAAAGGCGGTTCTTGCAGCTTTGCCTGATCTCATGCCATAGCCACGAGCAATAAATAGTGCAAAACACTGCAAAATAAAGGTTTGCAGAGGCTTCTCATTAATTTAGCCATGCCCCTCACTGACTTCCATATGCCACTACATCATGATGATGGGTAGCTGAACTGACTCACTTTAACACCTGCATGAGTATGTCTGATTGTAGAGAGAGAGACCTGGTGCAGATAATATTTGCAACTAGAGAGGGAAAAAATTGAAAATCTTTGGAGATGTTTAGTTTTGCTCAGACATGAGGTCAGGCTGCTTTTCTGTGCTGCAAAATGGTGCCATGTACCTTTCTCACGGGCTTGGAGTCCCACAATGGAAAAATCCTTAGCAGCTGTAAACTGGGGGTTTGGTCCAGCTCCATCTCATTAAAAGCACTCAGAAGAATTCTTTTGCTTTGCTAGTCCAGTTCTCCAGCCTTTCCGCTTGTGAGCCATGAGATGAGAGCAGTGCCACAAAGAAAGGAAGAGGCCATTCACCCAAACATCCATCAGTAACAATTTGATTAGAGAAAGATTTTTCCCACCATAGCCCAAGAGGCAGCTTTTCCACAGACTGTCAGGGAGGAAATCTTCAGGATTAATTAAATTTGCTGGGACTCCTTTCATGTAATTGTTTGGATTTTGAGTTCAGATAGGGCAGCAATGGACTGGGAAAAGACACAAACCCTAATGCAGCACTTCTTTGCACATTGGATTTGGCAAACACCATGTTACCTGTTATTTTTCAGCAGTTTACAATATCTGGAATTTATTTCCTTGCACATGGGCTCAGTGGAAAAGGTGACTATGTAAGCCAGGACATTGTACATACTGATTTTAATTTTCCATTTGTCTGTAATATGCCCTACACCCCTCAAAGGCATTGTGAGAATGAGGAACATTTGAATGTATTTAGGGGTGCTGATTTCACTGAGGTCAGAAAGGCAAAATAAAATTAATATCAGGTGTTTGTGATAAGGGATCTCAGACTGAAGAGAGCAGGCAAGCTATTAACCAGATAAAAAATCTGACTAAACAGACAGTGCTGTGGAATTACAATAAGAAGAAAAATGCATGTGCAATTCAATACAGTTAAGTGCAAGTTCAGGGATGGGATGGGTGATTTTGTCTTCTCCCCTTGCCCAAGCTTGTGTCTGAACACAGATATACAAGCTCACACTGCTCTCCAGGGGCATCAAAATCTTTCTTTATTCCTTGGCTTCCACAGAACTCCTCTTGATAGCATCTGCAAAGAGAAAGCTGGGAGCAGATCCAGGCATCTGCTCATTTCAGTTTGTTTTCATAATTAAAGAGTGAAACAAACAAATAGAGAAGATGGTGAGAACTTTCGGAAATCAGCAGAAAGTGAGCCAGGGTTCTGCATCCTCCCCATGTATCTTTCTCAGGTGCCAGACTTTGTAACTCCACTACCTTCAGCCTGTCTTGGGGCCAGTTTTTCCTGTTTTTCTTTGACAGTATGCTTGGCACAAAATGTAAAGAGACAAGACTCTCCCTCAGGAGTCTGCAGGCTCATTCAGACCCAGATAAAATGCCATGAACATATGTGCTGCTTTGGCTGCCACCGGAGCTCAGTGCAGGCTGAGGTAATCTGGTCATTCCCAAACAAATGATGTTCCAACATCTGGTTTCTGCTGGAGATGGCCTAGAGGTAAAAGGGGAAAGAAACTAGCATTCTTCCTCTTTGCCCAATTGTTCTTTAGGACTTTACAGGTGGCCTGACCCCAGGCTTCAGGATTTCAGTCCTGCAGTTCACTCTGGCACTGGGTTGGATCTCAGGAAGGTTTCATGTTTGAGCACCAGCTATTCCAATGAACAATTCATGTCCTTGGGCTTCAGTGTCTATCTAAATAAAACAAATTGCCATTTGTTTGGAAATAGCTTTCTGCACTAAAGGATATTAAACACCAGCATTTTCCTTCACACCACTTCCACAGACTAAGTGAGAGGCGAGAAGAAATGAGAGCAATCCCCAGACTCCAAACCAACCAACCCAAGAACCATTATGATGGCAAAGTCACTTCTCCAAGAATTTTCACTCCTTGTCTTCTAAATTCTCAGTCCTAATCTCTGATTCTTCTCAACAAATGTTCTGCTTCACTCTTACCTGGCTTGAATGAAGCATGCAGAGTAATCACAACTAGGCTGTAACATCTCATGAGGACCCTTGATCTTGAATGTTGACTGTTGGCCAAACGCTGGTGACATACACCAGGAGTGCTGCAGGCAGGAAATGCAGAGAGAGTTGGTGGCCAGGTAGAAGAAGGCTTTGGCACTCATCAGGCAGGCTCAGAGCTCCTGTGATGTTCTCTGGACCCCATTAATACTGTCCTTGTAAAACATTTTCTTTTGGAGCTCAGAAGGAACTTTTCCGAGGACACACTTTTCACTTTTGTCCTGGGTAGCTTCCTCCTCTACTTTGTACACAGCCACCAACAGTTTGAAGCATCTCACAAGTGAAAGAGCACCTTTGGTCCATACTCCTGATCCCCATAAGCAGCAAAAAGGATTAGAGGAGGGAAAACAAAAGCTGCCAGAGGGTGGGGCATGCTTGGGGAAGCTGGACATCCAGATTCAGCAATTCCAGCCTTCCATTGAGACACCCAGCCCAGGCACACTGCAGTTCTGAGAGCGCTGGGAGATGTGTTTGCAGCTCCTTGTCTCCCAGTCCTTCCACATTTGGCTCACTGGTAGCAGGGATTTCAAACCCTCATAAATCAAGTCTTTCAGCATCATTCTCTGCTGATCCAAGCTGATTTTTTTAACCTCAAAGCCCTGCCCAGCCACTTTGAGATATTCCAGACATTTTTCAACCATTTATTTTTATTGAAACCAGCCAAGTCTCTGTATATATTGAGCCCTTTTTTTTTTTTAATCTTTTTAATATACAAATCAGTTTAAAATAGTGTATAAGTCAGGAATGATTTGCAAATTAAACTGTCAACCCCTGGCAGGACTAGTGGCTGATGCCCTTAGCTTGAAATCTCCCGGCTGCTGTTGCTGTGAGTGCAGATCTCTAGAAGATGCCACACAACCTGCTTCTGCTTTCCTGGTAAATTCAGCCATTCTTTGATTTTATGGAAATCTTACGAAAACGCTGCTGCTTGTAACTCTCTGATGGGATCACATGCCCAAGGCAGGAATATGATATTTTAGGAGTCAAATGCTGGGGCTATGGTTATGCAAAGATCTTCTGGCCTTAAAACCATTTTTGTGCAAGGAAGAGGAAGAGAAACTTGAAGTGGAGAGCATGAGTCTTCCCTAAAACATGCATCTAGAACCACTGGAAGACACTAATTATAAGCCCAGGTATTTTCCCTTGATTATTGGTAATCCCATATTGGCAGATGAGGATCTACTTTTCAGGATGTGCAAATATGTTGGTTAAAATGTTCTTAGGTGAGGAAATTTTGAGCCCTAAGAAATGCTGACAACACTTATCACTAAACCTCTGTTTCTTTTCTTCCAGATTGCTGGAAGTCAGTGACCATGTCGACCTCCTCCACCCAACTGCCTGCCCTGGATTCTACCAACTCCACCGAGCAACCTAATTCCAACATCAAGTTCATCCAGTCAGACAAACAACTGTTCACAAATTTTTATAGCCTGTGGATTGTCCTGATGGTAGTCAATGCCATCATTTTCCTGGTGGGTGTCGTGCTGAACAGCTTGGCACTGTATGTCTTCTGCTTCCGTACTAAGACTAAAACCACCTCTGTTATTTACACCATCAACTTGATTGTAACTGATCTCCTGGTGGGCTTTTCATTGCCTGTCCGGATCATCATATTCTACACTGCAGGGGATTGCAAGATGTGTTCCTTTGTTCACATCTTTGGCTACTTTGTCAACATGTACTGCAGCATCCTCTTCTTAACGTGCATCTGCGTTGACCGCTACCTGGCAATTGTCCAGGTGGAAGCCTCACGAAAATGGAGGAACCCCACCTGTGCCAAGGGGATCTGCATCTTCATTTGGATCTTTGCCACTGTGGTGACTTTCTCCATCCTGACCATGGCAATAAGGTTTGCTGACTGCTGCCTCTCCAAGATCCTGGTCCTGATGGTCTGCGAGTACTTCTTCCCCCTCATCATAATCATCTTCTTCACCACCAGGATTATGTGTGCCCTGTCCAAGCCCAGCCTCATGCACCAGAGTCGGGAGAGGAGAATGAGGGCTGTGCAGCTCCTTATCACTGTCCTCATCATCTTCATGATCTGCTTCACTCCTTTCCACGTGCTACAGGTCGTAATCTCCATCAACCCAGACACGCCCCACAACGTCAGCCTCCTCGCCTACCACGTGACAGTGACTCTGAGCAGCCTCAACAGCTGCATGGACCCCATTGTCTATTGCTTTGTCACCAATAACTTCCAGTCAACCATGAAAAACATCTTCAGGAAAACTGAGCCAGAGCAAACTAATGCAGACATCCCGGGTACGAACAAGAACTCCAAGGGCTCCAACGCAATCATCGCCTTCTCAAACACAATAGGAAGCCCTCTGAGCTTGCCATCACCAAGCAGTGTCCAGATATAACCCACATATGATGGGACACGCTGCAGTACGCCAGTGCCATAATGCTGGAATATTGCTCGGATGCACAATACTATTGTTTTTGAACTCCTTGTGTTTTAGGCTGAGGTTCAGACTGACAGTGGTGGAATTTATTCCTCAAGAACATTGTGGTCTGTTTGGAAATGGAACCTACAATGCTGTTAGTACCATACAAAAGAGACTCTTAATTACTGTTCCCAGTAGGGAAGTTTTCTTTGTATTTTAATACAGACATTTTGCTAGCAACAAACTCTTTGCTGTGGTTTTCTTTTAATGTTTGTCACCACAATGCAACTTCTAGGATGACTTAGAAAGCAGGATAGCTCTGGTTTGTAATGAAATATTTTTGTGCCTTGGGAATATGCTTAAGAATAAAGGAAAAGAGGGATGTTTCCAGAGGTATCCAGTACAAAGATTTTAGATTTCAATGGAATGAGAAAGAAAGGACTCTAACCCACATGTCACTAGCGACTATTCATTTGTTCCTGAAAATGTCTGAACCTTCTCAAGGAAGAGATTAAGTCAAGCAATGAAGTCTCCCCTTGGCTGTAAGAAAAAATACATGTCAATGTATATATTTTCACACACATTGTTTCTGTCAGGGAGAGGTTAAGGATATGTTCCACCTGTATTTGGATCACTAAATTCCCTGAATTGCAGATGAGTATACAAAAATCTGTGAAAATGAACACGTGTCCCAGCAAACTCTGCTGTTCTGCTCTGTCTCCCTGAGGAACAGCCAAGATGAAAACCAGAACCAGACTATGATGCTGTACGACTCTGGTTTGGTTTTTCTTCCTGGCATGTTGTAACATCAGGGCTTGCTGTCTTAATTCCCCCAGCAGTCCATCTACTCAGTCACTCAAATGCAATATTTCCAAACAAAGAAAAATAATCCATCTCAGACGTCTAGGTTGAAATCTACCCCAGTACAAACTCACTAGGATGTTTAAAAGAGCCATGTTCAAAGGCTCTTAAAGACTTAAAGAGGCTAAGGGTGCTGCAAAATTCTAGCCGTAATGGTGGGGGGATGTTTTAGGTGACATTATATCAATGAAACAATGCAAATGCGAATGAAAAATATCCTTGGAAAACTGCAAAACCTGCGGCATGAACAGCAATAACTGTTGTTGCTTCACATTTCCTCATTCACATCTATGGCCACTCCATCTGGAAGGCTACTATGAATTCACCAAGTCTAGTGATCAGCTTTTCCTAGCACTCACTGGTGTTACCTGTCAGAAGAGCAGGCATTGGTCCAAGCTAGGGCATCCTGGAGTATTCTGCTTCCCTGGGACATGCCTGTGGTACAGTCATCTCCATTTCACAGGAACACAACACAAACCATGCCTCAAACTGCCTCTTGCAACAGGTTTTGCAAGAGTTTGCCTCTTGCAGCACATATATGTTTCACCAAACCTGCTTCCCTGACCAGAGGAATGGGAATAGAATTTGAACCATCAATACCACTGCAATACAGGGAACGGGGTGTTCCAGTACCTGTTCCAAACAGAGGAGTCTGTAATTGCCAGTGATTGCCATTGCCAGGTATGTGAGCCCTTTCCCAAGCAATACAGCTGACTCAGTGCCCTTCTGCTGGGACCTCTATTCCTCTGAAGAGGATTTTCCTTCCAGGAGGTGGTGATGAGGACCACCAACACTAGGGCACTATCCCATGGGAGGTAAGAATGTTGCCGTGGACATTGCTTCACTTCCCTGGGCTCAATGGTGGTTTCCTTCTGCCTCATCAATTTCCTTATTCATTTGTAAATCACTGATACAGGCACCTCACAGCCAACAGCTGTCAAACGATGCATCAGCATCACGGATCAGGCTCTGACTTCTCAGCCAGGCTGGCCACTTCCCCATATCTGCCACCATTTTCCACCACTCCCTCCTTTGGAGAAAGTAATTTTGTGCCTCAGAGGTCTGCACTTCCCTGCCAGCTCCAAAACCTCAAGCCCACCAACCCACCACACATGCTCGGATCTTTCCATGCCTCCCAAGCTGTTTGTAATGAAAATGTGTGTCACATATACAGAGCTGTCAACAGCACTGTTTTGCCAAGGCTACTCAGGGAAACAGGAGGAAATGTGCAGGCCCTGTGCATAGCTTATTTTAGCTTCTTTGTTCCAACAAACCACAGATTCACACCTCCCATTCTCTTGCTATCAACAGTATTTTGGCCATATACAGAAATGTCTTAACATCCTTCTCAGTTCAGTTGTTCATTTGAGGTTAGTATAAAATCTCTAAGATGATTTGCTTAGATTTTTTTAAGTTCCTAAACAGCATCTCAGTCAAAGCTCTGTCTGTCTGCTGTAAACTTAATTTGTGGTAGTCTGAATTCCCCTTACTGTCAGTGTATTATTCACTCCCCATAAAAGCCTCCTGAGACTGGATAATTCTCTTTATTTTTAATGTCTATTGCCTTATCCAGAGCTTTCAGTGGTCCCTCTTCATTTTACACCAGTTCTAAAATAGGGTCAGGGGTCCCTTATCAAGGACACAATCTCCAAAAATTGGAAAGAGGTAAAATTTTTCACAAACTACCTTCCTTTATTGCGACTTTTTGAGTTTTCTGTTTAATCCATACTATTTACACATCTCGCTTTTCCTCAGGGTGTGGCACTTGCTAAACTTCTGTCCTATTTAAAATCACCCATTTGTGCTCAGGGCACAAAGTTGAAAACCAGAACCAAAAACTCAACTATCATGAGAAATATTTCGCCAAACAGCACCATTTTGGGGGGCACCTTCCACCTGCCAGTTTCCATTGTTGTTGAAGCATCCCTCAGTTCTCTGTGTTTCTGGAGACTGGGGCAAGGTCTCTCACCCATTGATCTGCACCATCCCTCTGATCAGGGTAGCTCCTTGAGTTGCCTCTTAGTGATCGCCAAAAGGGTTTGGAATTGTCCTGTTCCTATTCCAACATGCCCTGTCTCTGATGAGAACAGCCACACACAAAAAAATAGGGAAGCTTCCAAGGGCAATGTGAGTGATTCCATGCATCACTGAAACTGCCAAGGTAAAGCATACACAAGTCAGCTTTTGCAGGGCAGTCTTTTTATGCAGAGTGTTTAAAGATTTAGACGCCAAATTCCTGATTATTTCAAATTAAATCCAGTACTTAGCAGTCTTTGAGGATCTGGATCATTCCCCAGAGACTGAAATAGGAATCGGGATAGATGGGCATTGCATGTCATGCTACCACCACCAAGTCTGTGGTAGACAGAATGTGTTCCCTAAAGAGCTTAACAACAAAAAAAGAGCTCTGTAAAAAGCCCCGACCTTTCAGGGAATTACGGCATTCATTCCTCTTTGATGTGCTGTGTTTCTCTTGTGCATCTAAAATCCTGTAAAGCGAATTAGAAATATCCTCTTCTACCAGCTGCCCAGAGGCCAGCAAAGAAAGATGGTGAAAAATCTCTCGTGTTTCTTGGGATCTCAGTCATTCCTGGGACACAAAATCTCTGCTGACCATGAGCCTTGAGTCACAACACAGAGATATCTGCAGTCTCTTGACATGCCAGGGGATGGGTATCCAGAATTAGTTGAGTCTGTCTCTCCCTGCTGTGTGCCTCACCTGCACTGTATCCAGCACAGACCATGATTCAAAGCACGTCTGTCTCTGCAAGGCTTTTCCTATTACAGCCCAGAAATCTGTAGCAAGGCAAAGCTGCACAACAGCCAGCCCTCAGTCACACTGCAAACATATCAGGGCCCAGGAAAGCTGAAGATCTCCAATTCTGCACCAGAAAATGAGCCCCTGACTCCACACTTGGGGTTATCTGCCAACCTAGCTTCCTTCTGGACTCTGAGCAAGCTCTGCCCTCCCTTCACAACCATCTGATAACTGCCAAGAGGAAATGGCACAGCCACACGCAAGGGCAATTTCTTCCTTCCTTGTCCCACTGGGGTTTGGTCTCTCTAAAATGTGTGCACAACAGCCTCATTAGTCAGGCTAGTCAGCATTAATAAGCACTGCTAGCAGGTGTGGGCTCTGTGGGCAGAAATAAAAGCGGAATTGCCATGTTGGGAATATGAGCACAGGTCTCTCAGCCTCTTCTGTACCTGTTTTCCAGGTGTAAGGGCAGGAGTGGCTCTGGGCAAGGATTTGGGAGAAGACAGTCTGACCTCCACAGTTACTTGGGGACAGAGGAAGATGAGAAAGACATTGCAGAGGAACCCAAGCCACGAAGTAATAAAGGAGGAAGGGAAGGAGAAGGACCCAACAGTTAAGCAACAAGGTGAGTTCCATGAAGGACAGGGCTAGGAAGAACATGGATGAGGATGGTAGGACAGGGGAAAACAGACAGGGAACGTAGGGATATGATACCTAGTAAAGGATGATATAGGAAAACAAGTGAGGGCTGGCTTGCTTTTCCCCTTCTGGACACAATTAGTCTCAAAACAGGAGCTCTGGGGAGGTTGCCAGTGCTTGGATCAGAGCTGGAAGACTCCCATTTTAGGAAGAAAAAGCTTAAAAGCAGAGCACTTTATTGCCTTCCCATGGTGAGGCCCAGGAAAGGGATGAGGGTGATCTCCCCACATTCGTCTGAGCTTTTGTGGTCCTGCAGTAGAAGACGGGAAGGTCTTCTGGGAAAGAGAAAGAGGATCTTTGTAGGATTTAACTTTGTGGAATTTGGTTATGAGGGTAAAACAGAAGCGAGAGATCTCTAAAGATGGGTTTAGAGTATGGGAATTTATTGTGAAAAAGTACGGGTGTGAGAGGCTTGCTGAGCTGCAAGACGCAGCTCAAAACAGGCCAGAGAAAGAGAAAGAGGCAAAAAGAGAGAGTAAAAAGAGAGCGATTTGCCATTTACAATACAATAAATCATCTTCTCTGCTGAATATTCTAATTCTCTTTAACCAATCTGAAACAAGCTACAAACTCTACAATATTTGCATGCAACCTATAAGAATTACCACATTACCATACAGGGTTATATTTTAAACCTTAAAAAACTACTTTTAGGAATCTTCTACCAGGTAGGTATGATTTGTTCTGACCTTTGGACCTGCCTAGGCAGAGGGTATTGTTCTATCAAGAAGGAGGATTACCTTCAGCCAGCTATACCATTGTTTCTTAGTTACTCTTGAACTCAAACCTTGTCTTCATCTCAATTTTGATTATATTTTCCATATTTCCAGCATCTTTTGCAAGGTAATCATATCTATAAGGCTTTCCTATTTCATCTTCCCCAACAGATCTTTATCCCTACACCCTTGAGAAGAGGGTGCTGGGGATGCAGGAGGGGATCTGATGTCGTGTGGGTGCTCATGGACTCACATCAGCATCCATTGTAAATGCAGGCTCTATGACACGCAGGATTGTCACAGTGCTGGGTGATGCTTATGATAGATAGTGCCACCTGAAATGTCACACCACAGCACATGTCCCATGCTCTGCAGGGCATCCCAGGCAGGGCAGATTGGGATAGCACCATGTCCCCAAGCACAAGAAATAATCAATCACTTCACTGCAGTATTTCAGTGTTTGTGGGCACTATAGGGTGGTTCAATGATAGGGACCTAACAGGGATGCAAGGGAGAATATCCACTGCAACCATAGAATCATACACTCATTTGGCTAAAAAGAACCTATGAGATCATCAAGTCCTACCCTTCCCCCAGCTATGTTAAGGCCACCACTATGTCCCTAAGTGTCACCTCTACACATCTTTCAAATACCTCATGGGATGATGACTCACACACTTCCCATCCTTCTGATTCTTTCTTCAAGTGCGTCAAAGAGCACCCAAACTTCCTTGGCAGAGATATGAGTTTCTCTGAGTGTCCTTATAAGCAGCCAATGTTGTCAGGATATCAAGGTTTTAGTTCATGAAACTGTCCTTGTCCATGACCATGGACTATAATGTCAGAGATCAGATTAATTTAGGTATGGAGGTATGGGTTGGAATTATAACACAAGGGATTTTGCTTTCCCTTCTTGGCTGTATGCATGCTAACAGTCCAAATCAGGACTGAGGTTCTTCTTTCCAGCTGCTATGCAACAAGAAAGAGCCTGTCAGATAAAATAAAGGTGAGTTTACATAGAGGAGAAAGTCCTTGTTCACATCATAGCAGTATCAGGGAAAGCTCACAGAGAGGAGCTTCTGCCACCCCAATGAGAAGGTAAGTAGAATAATGGAATCATAAACTACCCTGAGTTGGAAGTGACCCACAAGGATCATCGAGTCCAACTCCTGACCCTGCACAGGGCCATCCCCAAGAATCACACACCATTTGCAAAGAACTCTGATCCAAATATACCTCCTCCAAGCACACCACCTGTGCTCTTCCCAGTAGAAAAAGCCAAAGAGAAAGGACTAGTCTGAGCTCCAGCCCCAAAAGAAGCATTTTTGAGGATGTCTTGAAGGCCTTTCAGAAGACCTCTTGGCTTCTCTTTGATCTCTTAGTAGACCTTAGTAAGACTTTCCTGACATGTCCTTAAAGCAACCAAACAAATTTCCCTCTATGTGGTTGAAGTAGCCAGGAGCAAAATAGCAGCAAAGGTTTTTGTTTAGAGCAGTTTTACTTCATCTCCTTCAAAAGAGGACTCTAAAACAGGCTTAGAAGGGCTTGTTTGTCTCTACAGATGGAGAAAAGGGGAAATTGCTGAAGATTAGTTAAACAGATTCCCCCAAGAGACTTGCCCAGGGGAAGTCCATATGGGAGTAGGGCATGGCATGAAAGCCTTGGGCCAGAGCCCAGCCGTTGGCTCATCTGTCCTTTGATCCCACAGTCAGCATCTCTCCAGAGAAGGATCCTTATAAATTCATTCCTGAAGTTCATTAGACAGAAGGAGCTTAGACCAAAGCCCAGTATCCATCCCCTTGATGTTTTGGGTAGCTTGGAGACTGCCCAAACCCTGTCTTCCCAGGGAAGGCCTCCCTTGATTGATTGTATTTAGAGTTGGAAATGCCGCCCCACACGCATCACTTGGAAAACACGGTGAGCTCAAGACGCCGGTTCAGACGGACTTCTCTGCACAGCTGCCCATTTGCAGAGCATGTGGTGGGAATCTGTTGATAGGTTCTTGACAGAAGTTATGGCTTGTTTATCTGGTAGCTTTACTTTGTGCCTCCTACCCAACCCGGAAACCCTTCCTCTTCTAACCTCTTGGCCTGCTATTATACACAGAATCGTCTACACGATAATTTTGGTAACCATGATTCATCTTACGACAAACACTGCATAAAGCAAACAGATTTGTATTGTCATGATTAAAGCAAACGATTGGATGGTTTATCCATACAGTCCTAACATTTCTGCCACTGCTCACGCTGTACCTGACCTGCAGAGGTTTCAGTAAGACACTGTAGGGTGTATTAACCCATAGACTATCAAAACAGACACCATCCTGCTGTTTCTCAAGGCTGGAAGGACTTGGAAGCCAGCAGGATTTTTTCTAAGGTTACTGATTGCCTAATGGAGGTGAGAAAGCCTCTCCCAGTCATCCCAGCATCAACCCATTTAAACTGGAGCCCCTTTTTCAGAAAGGCCGCAGTTCTGTTCTAATTTCTCCGAGGTTTAGAGGAGATACAGCTCCTTCTTTGTCTTTGCAGTGTTGCATTCCAAAGCCACAGATATTTGCTCTTTGTCTAACAGATAACTACACCCCGAGATGCCAGATCTTTTTTTTCCCAGCAAAGGTATTTGTAAACAACCCTCTATTCCTGCATTCCAAAAAAAATTAAATTACTCTGTCTCTTCCTATGAGGCGTGTTTCCAGGGTCAGGCTTTCTGGTGGCTCTTTGCTGAGCTTCTTCAGATGTTTCAGCTGCCTTTCCCAGGTCGAGGCATGAGAGAAAGATGGGGATGGGGAAGAGAGGGGAGTTAGTCCACCAAGACTAACTAAAGTCGGTTAAACCCCTTCTTCACACTGGGACAGAAAGGGGTGAAAATAGACTGAGGAACACAGTTGATATTCCAGGAAACGGGAGCACGGTGCTTCCATGCCCACCACCAAGAGCTCCAGATCTGCCAGTATAAATGAGCATCCTTGACATTTTTTGCTTCCTTTCAGCTACCACACTGTCTGTCTAGACCTGCCCAGCAAAGCCCACACACTCTGCACTTGGCAGCCACTTGTGAAGCCCTCTCAAGCCCAAAAGGATTGGAGGAGTTGGTGGGAGGGTGTTCTCTGTGCATTGTCTCTACAGCTGCCACGTCTAAAACCAACAGCAGCAGCTGCCATTAAAAGGGACATGGATGTGCCACTTGCAACTTAACTTTCCTGAACAATAGCACACCTGTTTGTGCTGCAGGATGCTGGGAGGCAAGAAAAATCAATTGGTTCTGCCATGAGTATCCTCGAGGGTAATATCTCAGCAATGCTGAGTGAGGGAACAGCAGGATCCCAAGAGAGGGATGCACAGAGGAGGGTAGGACACCTGCACAGAACACAACTGTGCAGGTAAGGGTGGAAAATGTGGAGGGCGTATTCACAGTAGTAACTGTGTGATGGACATATAGGGCAAGGAACTGCCAGAGGAAGCTGCAAGTAGGGAAATCCTCTCCCTGTGGCAGGCACCAGGGGCCTGTGGGTTGCTTCATATAATCTCAAATTCCTGTTATGTGATGCAGATAAGACATCACCCAGATCCCAATTCAGGACCCAGTAGCAGCCAGGAAGGATTTCAGAGGAGTGTCTGGTGTCTGTTCTGGGCTATTCTGGAAGTTCTTCTCACATGTAGTTCCAGTGGCATGGTACAGTCGTGGACTTTGAAAAATCCCCTGCCTGAGGACCCCAGCAACTGCTGAACACCTGAGGACACAAACACCTAAAAAGCAGGAAATCAAATTCACAATAAATGCAAAAGGGACAAGTTTGTGCAAAAATATGTTTGCATGTGAGTGTGATGAGAGAAAGAAATTATTCAATGTGACTGGGGAGAGGATTCACAGACACTCACCACGAAGGCACAAATCCTGAAGAGACCAGGAAGAGGAGAGGTACACAGGTACACTGAGGTGGTGTGGGGTGAAAGCAAGAAGGAAATGAAGGCATAATCTGCATTCAGCTTCTAGTGAAAGATGTTAGGAGTTTATCTATGCCACATCCAAGGGTATCCTTAAGGGGCCTGGGGAGTTTCCCCCTTGCCAAGAGTGCTCCTGGTGGGAGAGCAGACAGCAGCATGGGCACCAGCAGATGACATGAGCAGATCAAAACCACAAGATAACTTTTGTGGGGGAGGCAGCTTTTTAATGCAACTTCAGTGGGGAAGGAGAGCCCTTCATTATCTTTCCAGTTCCCCTCAAGGACAAAATTTCTTTCCCGTCTATGGCAAGGTACAATTTTTTTTCCTTGCCATCAGCAACAATCTTTCACAGATTAAATATATTCTAATAGCTCTCCAGGGGAGCCTCTTTGTCCAACTTGCAGTGCATAAAATCACAGGAAACAGCCTGCCTGAGGGCTTTCCTCAGCAACTGGAGTAAAGATAAAGCTGCTGGGTCACAGGTGTAAATATCCCATTGTTCTTTTAAGACTCAGGTTTCATCCTGTGAAGTCTCATCCCTTTTGTCTGCAGCAGGACCAGAGGATGCTCAGCACAAGGCAGAAAATTGATGTTATACCTGTCCTAGGCATTGCACCAGAGCAAATGTCCCATTTGGCACAGGTCCTTTCATCTTTCAGTTCTTTCACAGCCCTTCCCAGCTGGAACCTATAGAAAATATTGATTTTGATTAATATGTACAGTTAATTTTTCCAGAACAGGATTTTCACCTAGGTTCCACTCTTAAAATCCCCATATACCTGTGTGGGGAAGACCATAGGACTATGGTAGGCACACAGTGGGATAAAGGGCTCCACGTGGGCAGACAAATCATGGCCAAGTGCTTTATTTTATTTTTGAACTTCACTTCCAGCCCTCCCAGTCTCCAATTCCTCACAAGCTTTGCTTTGCACTTATACCTGTTACAGTCACACCCCCCTCCTTTCATCCATCCTCACTCACCTCAGTGCATTCAGTGACCTGGACTCTTCCTGTACAGAGTCAGGATCCTAAAACTGGGCTCCTCCAGCAACCCCAAGGCTGCTCTGCACCAATAAGTTCAATGTCATGTCTGCTGCCACCAGCCTGTACTCAGCAACTGGCCAGGAATCCCCAGCCTTGGCTTCCTTCCTGTAGCAGCATCTGCCACCCACAGGGAGACCATCACAGGAGTTGTCCCCCAGCATCTCCTTCCCTGGATTTCTGGAGCAGTTCAGAACAGCTCCACACCAATTTTGCTGTTTTTAACTTTTTTAACTTTCCCAGGACCACTTAGGACATGTTGCTTGGTCCAGGTGGTTGGTATCCCTGAGTTGAAAGAATCTTTCCTTTTTCCCACATCCCTTCCCTTCCCACGGGAACAGGATGCCCCAATGACAAGACACTGTGTTGTATCCTTCCCTCATATGAACACTACTGGTTACAATTACTGTTTGGGAAATTTTAGAAACACATACAACAGGTTTAAGCTTTCTTTTTATTTATTTTCATTAAATACTTGTGGATAACAAAATGCCAAACTTCTCAAAAAATAGAAGTAAATGTGAAGATTTAAACAAGGTCAAGGAATCAATCTTTTTCCTTGGAAACTCTCTTTTAGATTTGTAAACTCGTACAGGATGGGAAGAGGGAAGTTTGCTGAATTTCCCCAAGAGACTCCGCTGACCTACCATCACCTCTGCATTACACTGATGCAAGGCAGGGAGGATCTGCTTGTGCTGTCCTTTTCTACAGCTTTTTTGGATATTCTGCAGAAGAATGATTTCAGCAAATAGCATGGCAGTGGTTTAAGAGGTCTGACGCTGGTAGCCAAGTATTGACCAAACCAACCACTGCCCTCTGCTGAACACAGACCAGAATCCCCACGGAGCTCCCAGTGGTCCAAAAAATCCTGTTTTGCTGGAAGGATGGAAAAACTCAAACTCTTCCCTTATATCATGAACCTTCCCTCATGTTAGCTGCCAAAATCCTATATTTCATGACTGTCACATTGAATTCCTGCTGCACTGTTGCATCTTTACAACACATTTAAATATCTCCTTCAACGACAGAATATTAATGACTCTGTTAATTAATGCAGTTTGGGTTCAGTTTCCCTCACTACAAGAGATCGAGGAGCCCTGGTTGTTTCCTCATGCACACCTTGGTGAGCAGGACCCCACAGAAATCCCCGGTGGGGTGTCAAGCTCACTGCTGGTAACAGGCAACATTGTTTGTTCATGGCCCTGGACAGTAAGCATTGGGGAGACTGTACCCCAAATTCTGTGCTCAGTTTTGGGTCCTTCATGACATGAAAGACATTGAAGTGCTGGAGCAAGTCCAAAGAAGGGCAATGGAGCTGAGGAAGGGTCTGGAGAACAAATCTTCTGGGGAGTGGCTGAGGGAGCTGCATCAACTCAGCCTGGAGAAAAGGAGGTAGAGAAGGCACCTTATTGCCCACTAAAACTCCCTGACAGAAGGTTGTAGCCAGGTAGGGTCAATATCTCCTCCCAAGTTACAAGAGACTGAACAAAAAGAAATAGGCTCAGGTTGTGCCAGCATAGGTTTAGGTTGGATATTAGGAAAAATGTCTTCATGAAAAGGATGGTAAAGCATTGGAACAGACCGCTCAGGGAAGTGAACAATCCACAAACTTGGAGGCATTTAAAAGACATGTACATGTGGCATGTAGGGACATGGTTTAATGGGGGACTTGGCACTGCTGGGCTAATGATCTGAATTACTGTTCTTAAAGGTCTTTTTCTACCTAAATGAGTCTATGATGCCCCCCTGAGAGCCTGTTGTACATGTCCCCAAATCCCCAAGGGTCAGCCACCACTGCCCCCAGTGCAGTCCTTGCTTCCGGACTTCTGGCATGGCTGGAAATGGTCACCAGAGCTGCAGTCAGGTGAAATCAGAGGGTGGGGAGGCCCTGGCACAGTTCGCCCAGAGAATCCGTGGTTGCCCCGTCTGTGGAAGTGTTCCAGGCCAGGCTGGACAGGGCTCGGAGCAGCCTGGTGTTGGACAAAGCCTCTTTCGGGCACAGCAGAGGGAGGGGGGCAGCTGCAGGGCATGTCCCTCCGGGGCCCCTCAGCAGCCTGACAGGTCCCACACCTGCCTGGCCGACCCCGCTGCTCG